>JAVGVS010000271.1:25000-179548 GCA_032718565.1 Distichodus sexfasciatus
AATAAAAGTGTACTAACCTAAATGATTTGAATCAGCCAGAAAACCCCGTCTGACTTGCTTCCACCGTGTGCTGCTTGTAAGTTTTTCAGCAGGGCAGATTTCCAGAATTCCCTGCTCCGACACCAGCTAATTATCAGGCCCAACGTGAGTTGGAATGGGGTGCGATGAAGCAGAGAAAACCCAAAGCGGGGCGCCAGGTCTGCAGCTAAAACCCTCAGACTTCGCACAACCTGAAATCGCTAATGAAGATCTTTACAGGAGACTGGAGTAATGGATCCCGTGGTGTAGAGACAAGCTGAAGCCTGAGTACTAAAAAGTACCGAATGTTCTGATATTAAGATTATTAATACAAATTGTACTTTTAATACAAATCCAAAGAGCTTCGGCGTTCAGAGCGCTAAGAGCCTTTATCGGAGGAAAAAAAAAACATCGCTGGAGATGGTTTTTTAACCACAGCGCTCATGTGTAGTCGTCTCCAAGAACAAGACTACAGTAGGAACGTCCTCCCAAAACCAGGGTCAACATGCAATTAGGACATGTCATAAAGCATCAAGAAAACTGAACTGAACGAAAAGTGAACTGAAAAACCTCAGAGAAGCTTGGCTATATTTGAAGAGATTTAACCGTTAGGGAAAAAATCTTGAAGCGGCTCATGAACTGCCAGAGCTAAGAAAAAAATAAAATAAAAAAAAACTAGCAGCAAGAAACTAATCGAGCTCACCACCGCTCCGGCGTA
Source organism: Distichodus sexfasciatus (assembly GCA_032718565.1). NCBI lineage: Eukaryota > Metazoa > Chordata > Actinopteri > Characiformes > Distichodontidae > Distichodus > Distichodus sexfasciatus. The sequence continues at coordinate 25,737 of JAVGVS010000271.1, forward strand.
GGAATACAGAGGGGGGGGAAAAGGTTGACGCCGCAGGTTCTCCCTCTCACTGTAAATATTTGATCAAGGTACAAAGCGCCGGCAGTCAGAAGATTAGAACACCTCGACCGGCAGGGTAAAGGAAGGAAGTAAATATAAGAGGGGAAAAAATGTAAATAAATAAAATAAAAAGTTGAAGAATCGATGACAAAGCAAAAAAAAAAAAAAAAAAGCAAATTGAAAAGGCACGCTCTACTTGAAGATTTAAAGTAGCATTCTTTGGCTAGAGTGTCCTGCGATCAGAAGTAGAGGGCGACCAATATTGGTTTTTCGGGGCCGATATCGATACAGATTATTGCTAATGATGTCGATAACCGATATATGGAACCAATATGCAAAAAAAAAGAGAATATCTATGTCAACATTTTGTCTTGCCTTGTTCTTAACACACTCTGGTCTTGGTTTAGGTGGTCTTGATCCCAACTCTAACACACACACACACACACACACACACGCACACACACACACACTGAACCAACTTGACATTCTAAACCTCTTTTAAAAGACTAAAGAATAAGTGTAAGTCTCCTTTCCAACTTACGCACTGTCCACCTTAAACCTTATATCTTTCCATCACTTATTTATTCAGTAAAAGCTTATTTATTTACCCCGTTCATATATAAATCCTTTTTTAAAAAGGCAATGTAGTTTCAAAAACAACATTATTAGCCGCAATTGAAAGCATCTGAACCCGTAATTAATTTCGCAACACTAAATGGCGCTAAATGGAAAAACGAGTCACAATGAAAAGTGTTTCGTTTTGTGTTTTATCGCTGTACGTGGCTTTCAAGGATTGTCTGAATTGATGTCTTCTGATGTTTTACATTTTTTGGTGACCTTAGGCGGAAAGAAAGAACTAAAAAGACTGGAGACGTTGTAAAAAATAACAGCTACTGCCGGCTTTGGTAATACATGTAGCTGAAGAGCCGCAGTCGCACTAGGGCTGGGCGATATAACTTCAAATCAACACCACGATTAACTGAAGATTTTTTCTCGATTGTTTTGATTTTGGGTTAAACCTAACCGTCAAAGTTCAAGGACAAGGTTTGTACTATAATGTTTTCAACCATTAAAGCTGAGAAATGTCTATAATGAAAGAGGGCGTATCGTTAATATTGTAAAAAATTTAATGAATACTAAAAATTAATTGAAAAAAATCGTCAGGGAACAAAGTGAAGTGGATCAATTCCGATAAATTTTCAATGAACTGGCCAGCCCTAAATCATACCAAAAAAGAGAGAGAGAGAGATGGAGGGAGCGTGAGAGAGAAAAGAGGGAGTGGAGGCGAGCGGCTGAGTTGATCAGTGAAGGTCCTGACAGCATTAGACGCGCCCCCCCCAACACACACACACACACACGACACTCAAACCGGATAATGGAGGATCGGCACACGGCGGCGTGAAATCAGCTGAAATCTCGAGCCGGGAAGGCACCCGGCCTGTGGCGGAAAAAATCAAACAGGGCCATGAGGAGTGTGACACTTTTCAAAGACGCCTGCCGCTTAGAGAGACAACGAGAGAGACAGACAGAGAGAGAGAGAGAGAGAGAGAGAGAGAGAATGATGGGAAATGCCCACCCTTCCCTTGCCAAGGCCTTGACCCAAAACAATGGCGTGGAAAAGAAAAAAGAAAGGTGAGAGCGCAGTGCAGGATTAGAGAGAACTACACAGACGCAAGCACAGGCAAAAAAAAAAAATCTTGCAACTAGGGCTGGGCGATATGAAGTACCGCCCATCTTGCTGGTTCAAGTCCCGGACCACCCACCCAAATGAGGAACCCTCCTCACGTAATGTGTAATATTTATCAAATCATACAGCTTGCCCAATCTGCGTTCTAGTGTAAAAAGGTGAAATTAAAAATGACTTGTATCCGCACACACACACACACATCAAAAATCATCAGATATAAAAAAGCACCAGATATAAAGACCTCAGCAAACCGCACATGGCTCCTGAATCCCCCCGGCCTCCCGTGTGGTTAACCGTCTGTGTCCCCCCTCCGATATCTTTTAATCAATCTATTAGGGGACGGCGTGTGCGATGACAGCCCCCTGTGACGGATAAAGCGCTCTAGCGCACATTAGAACCGCCTGCCGGTCTGATAATGGCCCAGGAAAGGAGGGGGAGAGAGAGCGAGAGTAAGAAAGAGAGAGTGAGAGTGAGATAGACGACGGCGATGACGAGAGCGATAAGCCGGTCCCCGAAGGGCTCGGCACGGATCCGGTCCAGCCCAAATGTCAGCGCCTGGCTACCTCCCTCCAGGGACTCCGTTTAGCAAAGCCTTCTTCCCTTACCATTCTTTTCTATTAGACGTCTGCAGGCTTGATCGGCCAAAGAGGAGGGGGAAGGTTGTGAAGCCATCTAAACATCTAATTTGATTTCTGAAATGTGCAGATATAAATTCTGCACGAATAACATCCGAACCTTTGCAACTCCAGTTATTGCAGTTATTGGCTCTAGTCGATGCAATTTTTTTCAAAAATGAAGAAGACAATAGGTCAAATTTACTAAAGACTCAAAGCTTCAAGAGGACACACAATCAATCAAAAATTTATCAAAACCAACATTCTAAGAATGCACAATAATATCGGAATCATATCGGAATCGGGCAATAATCAGTTGGGCAATATGACGTTAAATCGATATCATGATTCATTAAACACCTCGATTACAGCTAATGAACTGTTATTTTATTTTTGGTTTGTTCTGTAAATATACTCAACTATTAAAGCTGGGAATTTTTTTCCGAATGTAACACTGCATACTAGGGATGCATGATGCATGATTCGATTTTCCCAATATTTTTAGCCGATATTTTAATGACACATTTATTGTATGTCGGAAAGGTAGCGCTTGTGCCAGACATGTCCAATGTCTGAGATGGGATTTTTTTAATGTTCAATAATCGTGATATTGACTTGAGGTCATATCGCCCAGTCCTACATGGGAGTGCTTCAAATGAACAGGAAGTAAAAAGGTGCTTCGTTCACTGTTCACTTTTCGTTCAAAGGTCCAATTAGGCAAAGCAACAGAAGCACTAGGGAGATTAATCGTCATTGTGAACAAAACACAGTGACCACAACGAAATGTGACCTCTGCATCTGACCCATCCCTGAAGGAGCAGTGCGCAGGTTTTTTGGAGGTGCCCGGGAAGGGGTAGCAGTGCTTGGTGATGGTACCTCAGTGGCACCTGTACCGGTCCGGGACTTGAACCGGCAACTCTCTAATCACAGGGCCTCATAGTTTATCCTCATAGCTGCTAAATATACTCATTATGAAAGCCATACGTCATTGCTTTAAAATTTCCATTAAAGAAGCGAGAAGACGCAAGATTTTTCCCGCAAACGTTCCACTGCATACATTTTAAGACAGATGGCACACCTCGGACATGCCTGGCACAAGCGCTAACTTTCCGACGTACAATAAATGCATCAGAAAACATTGTCAGAAAATATTAAGCAAATCTACAAAAGCAATTATCGTCCAATTCCGATATTATTGTGCATCCCAGACGTACATCTTTTACCTTCTACCTGGCTTATTCTACATCTGACTGACAGTGCTGGTGTGTGTTCTTGAACCTAAGGCTTGTTGACACCTCGTCTAATTATTTTATTTCTCACTTTATTCTGAGCACATTTCTTTAGGCAGGAAAATGTCATAAACACAATAGGTAACAGTTTGTTGGATAAGTGTGATCATTGTAATTAAAGGTGTGGGTGAAAGAGAAAGCTAATATTAATACGTCTATACTAAAAGTTGAATTGATCGACACAATAGTGAAGTAATAAAAAAGATGGAAAAATAATTATTAGTGCCAACTTTAAAAGGAACGTGTCAGACGCTTTTAGACTTTTAAAACCAGGGCAGGGATCCCCCTTCGTGCATCGCTCAACACAGAAATGATTCACTAAAACACTTTCAACATATTCATTCTCTTTTTTCTTTCATTCCCTCTCTCTTGCGTTACTTATACCCAAGCCCAGGGGTAGGGAGCCGTTCTTTTCCTCGTTCTTAAAGCCCCGTGCATGTCTGGTTGAAACCGTCTTGAAGGCATATTTCAGCTCTGATGTTGAAGAGAGGCTACATTAGAGACAGGAAAGAGGGGGAGAGAGAAAGAGAAAGAGAGAGGGAGAGAAAAGAGGAAAAAAAGCAGGATCTGCATGTTTCTTTATCCCCTACACAGGCAAAGCGAGGCAGCACACGCCTCACCAGAAAAAACCTTATTATTGCACGGCTGCTTTCGTCCAGTCAGGGTGGACCGGAGGGAGAGAGGGAGGGATGGAGTAAGGGAGAAAGGAGGGATGGCGAAGGCCCATGAGACGCCCCGTGGCTTCACCTCGCACTCCTCCGTCATCTGCCAGAAATTCCAGATCTCTCTCTCCCTCTTTTTCTCCCTCTCTCTCTCTCACCTTTCCCTTCCTGCCGCATCAGCACTCCGATCCTCTGCTCCAGGCGGGTGCAGGAGACAGGGATGAGTAAAAGAAGCTGGACTTGCCGACCCCCAACCTCCGGGACTCCACACACACATTTACACACTCTCACACACACACACACACACACTCCATTGATTCCACTGACTTCTTAACCTCATTAAGTCTCAGGCCTTTTAGGGGACACTCAGCTCCTCACAACCATCCAGTTGGGCGGTTGGTAGCGAGTGTTCGCCCCATGACCAGAAGGTCATTGGTTCAAGTCCCGGACCGGTAAACAGTACCCCTGAGGTACTCATGAGCAAGATACCACTCTTATAAGGACTGGTCGTCTCTTACAAATATAATGTCTGCATAAAAGCAAGAAAACCTGACAATTTTTTTTCTAGAGGAAAATCAGGCCCACAACCATCCAAAAACATTATTCACACACACGTTTGTGTCTTGCTGTCTTTCTGAGGTCCTTCTTTGGCTCCCATATAATTACTAGATGTAAATAACACTATAGCTTCACTATGGGTGTAAATCACAAAGTTCATCACAATACTATATTGTATTGGTTCCATGGACAACGATTGAATGGCTCCCGATATCACAACGTCAGCTACGATTACAATTTCGATTCAGTTAAAGAATCAGTGATTGATGAGACAATGTCATATGCTGACTTAACACAATCACTACCATTCATGTCAAATCACAAAAAGCAACTAAAATATCATAACCGACCTCCTTTTCAATGTAAAGTGACATTACAATATGTAGGACATCTGAGCGATGTTTTTATTTTGAATCAATCAATTGACACCTAATCCTACTCTTTGATCTTAGTAGTCGAAAGCAAATATTTCCACACTTTTATTTTTTTAAACGTACAACAATGTCCTCACATACAAAAAAAAATGTCCCCAAAAGCCAGAACAACCTGACAAACCTCCCGTTTACTGCATTTCCTGTTAGTTAGGGGAGAATCGGTCCTCACAAACAACATACAAACCTGCACAAGCATGCCATGCCTGACACACACACACACACACACAGACAATGACACACACACACAGCTCTTGTCACCGCAGTGGGGGGGCTGACGGTGCAAAAAGAAAAAAAAAATCCTGCCTGCCCGCCCTGCCCTGGCAGCAGCTGTGGTAGGAGAGAGGGTCTATCAGAGAGAGACAAGTGGAGAAATGTCACCGAGCCGGGGGAGAGAGAGGGGAGGGGGAGAGAGAGCTATCCTGTCAAAAAGCAGAATAAGTAGGACGGATGACAAGCCAGCGGAAAGCATGCGTTAAACCCACACTCCTCCGATATACAGGCGTTCCAGACGCCTCGCCGAGCGAGGAGGTGTGGCGAAAAGCGCTCCGTAAAAAACGGCCATTCGCTAAGCTTATGTTGACGAGTATGGGGGAATAGAGAGTTCGCCAGGGAGAGAAAGAGAGAGACAGAGCGAGAAGAACCAACTTGGGCATCTCCAGGTACTCAAAGAGGGCGTTTGCCCGTCGGCTACGATGTCTTATTCATGGGGCCGCTCATTACTTTTCTAATGAAAGCTCTCCTCTGTTTGGAAAGCAAAGATTTCGAGGCTGGGACCCCTCCGCCTGTCTTGTTTGAAGGCAGCACCCCGGTTCCGGGTCCCGCGGGTCGACTCTCCTCCAGAATCCGAATCAGACGGAATACGGGATGAACGCAAGAGACCGTCAAAGTCGAAGGAAAAAAAATAAAACACACACACACACAGCAGCAGCATTCCTAACAAGGGTCAGGCCGACATTTCCTGCCCGTTCCAGCACACGATTCCGGTTAATATATCAAAGCCGTCGCCGCGGCGTTCTTCATGCCGCCCAGGGTTGCTTTCTTTCTAGCCCTGCGATCGCGCCGGGCGTCCTCTCTGTTGTTTTTGCAGTTTTTGCTCCCGGACATGCGCCGGGGATTTTTACTGCTGCGAGCACACACACACACACACACACAAAAACTGGATGCCAGTGATTACAGGAAACTATCGACTCGCCAATAACTGGGGCAGAGAGAGAAGGCGGAATTTCAACACCTGATTTATTCACACTGTAGCGTAAAGTGATATTAAGAGAACCCAAACAGACAAAGAAAAGAGCTTTTATCTAAAAGTTATGAGCACGACATGAACATAAACACACACATACACACAACCTAAGCATGCGTATGATGCTTTCCAGTTAAACTACACATATGAAGCCTGTGGAATCATCACTAGGTTAACGCCTAAAAAGTATGTCATAAGAGAGGTCATTTTGGTTTCGTAATAAATCTTTCCAGGAATGGGCGAACAATATTTCGAACGTCTACAGAAGAGCTTTCCCACCCCAAAGAACCAGCAGGCTTATTTGTGGCACCACAAACCCTTGCAAAGGATAATTATGGAAGCTAAATTGTGGCTTATGTGTCAGACTTAGGCTACACAAAGGAACTTGTGTAAGCTTCATCGCTTGGCCTGCATATTCACACAGCTGTCAAACGCTAACTTCAGTGTGACACTTGTCGCGATGGCCGTCTACTGGAAATAAGGTGAAGTTAGCTGTTAACTTCTCGGCCCGCTTTTGACAATATCGACACCTTCCTTCTGGTCATTTTTACCGATATACACACGTCAATGATACGTTCAAACGTTAGCTCATATCTGCACATTATCATTACGCTACGTTGATATGGTCCGTTCTTTTCTTTATCGTGTGAAGTAGGACAGGGAACATATATTAAAAATGTCAGTAAAGATCACACAACATATGTATATCGACCTCTGGAGGTCGGGAGTGTTAACAGGTTATTTCTCACAGAACGTTGGTTTGACACAGAATATGCATTCGCATACATTTTGGGGAGTTTCTGGCTTTAGCAAATGAAATTTTAGCAAACTAAAATAGTCAGAATTGGTGACAAAATGACAGCGTGAAGGACTGTGTGACATTTTCTGACAGAAATGTGTCCATTAACGACAAAAGGTTCGGCAAATTTATGCAAATAATCGCGATTATCGGCTGCGTTGACGCCAACTGGGTGAGGGCACGAGTCTGGTCAATGTTCAGAGACCTCAACAAGTGACTGGTTCCGTATACTTGGCATCACACAAAACTGTGCAAAACTGAATTATTGGTTGTAGTATTATTAAGTCAATATTTAAAATACTGAGTCCATAGTATGTACATATTCTTTTTTTTTTTTCTTTTTTTTTTAAGTGACAAACAAAAAACTAAACTATTGAGGTCGTCGATGCTGACGCCTATTAACATTTTTATTGCTATGGATCAAGTCTGTAAACGTGGCTATGATGCAACCTATATCTTAATGTGTTAATGATAACGCAACACACACTCATACACACGTTACAAAACTGCACCCGGACCTGCCAATATGAAGCCTTGGTACTGGTCGTTCGTAAAGCTTCAGGAATCTCTGTCACTCACTCAGTCAAGGTCATTACAAAAAAAAACAAAAAACCGTCACGAATTACAGCCCAAGACGGCACACAACGCGTAATCAAATCGGCGCTGTTTGTTTTCTTGTTTGTTTACGCGCCCGTTTTGGAGGAGAATAGACGCGTTTATGTTCGCGCTTCTTCCGACATTCTTATTCATCGCGTCGTGCCAGTTTTGAAACCAAAACGCGTCTCCCGTTTTCCTCATGTTCTCCGAAATCAACACCAACCAGGCTTCTTTTAATGTATGCACAAACACTGAAATGGGATAAATGCACATGAGAATTCCTTGGAAAAAAAAAAAAAAACTTCCCTCATCGCTCGGGATACGACGGATATGCGAAATTTAAGAGAGGGGAAAAAAGATGGGAAAAAAGATTTGGCACCTAATCCCGGCGTTTTGGAAAAAGATGGACTGCAAAAACTGAGTCGGTGAAAATTAGGATGCAGGATTGGGATAAGGCACAACATATAGGCTGAAATCCAAATATCAGTCTGTCCTAAAAAAATAAATAGATGATTAAAAAACATTAGCCCAGTTCCAGTCTGCGCTAATTACGGTGTTTAGAAATAACGGTACAGAGGCACGTTATTTCTAAGGGTTATAATAAAGCGTCAAGGCTCCAATAACAGTAACGACAGCAGTAAATGTTCTCACGATTACATCCAGGACTATGGAGGCTTAGGGAAAAATCCTTTCTGGAAAGAAAAGAGTGTGTCCAAAGCGTGTTTATTACAGCCGACACGGTTTAAAGTCCTTCACTTTAGAACACACACACTTACACCCACTAACACAAACAGACAGCATTGTAGAATGCGGTGGATTTCAAGGGGGGAGAAGAGTTTGCAGACGAAATTTTGAAACAGGGCTCCGTCAAGGTAAAAAAAACAAAAAACCAAAAAAAAAACAAAAGCCCAAACTTACCGGGATGACATTCGGCCCAGAAAAGCGCGGAGGCGGACAAAATCAGCATCAGAATCCAGCAGAAACACGGTCGCGGGAGCCTCCGCATGGCAAACGGCACATCCACGCTTCGAGACCGGGCAACTGGTGAGTTACGATCCGCCTGGTGGACCAAAAAGCTCCAACACAGATTTTTTTTTTCTTTTTTTGCACCAAAAAAAACCGGCGCCGATCGGAACTTGGCGAGGAAAAAGAAGAAAAACACAGCAACAGCCGCCTGGGAGGAGAGGAGGAATGTTTGTAAGTTCGTCCAGGCAGGAAAGAGTTTTTAAACCCTTTTTACAGAGGTTCTCAGAAGGTGCGGATGGTATTCCGAGGGGGCAACATGACGCGGGTTTTGTGAAGCGGAGCGACGCGCGGCGCGGAGGAGCGGCGCACTTTTACGCGCAAACGGAGAGCGGAGAGCCGGAGCGCCGCTGCGAGCTTTTCCATTCCGCCATGCAGGAAGTGAGGCGGGAGTCTGGCGAAGACTTTCAAACAGGGTAGGGAGAAAAAGGAGAACGAGGGAGGGAGGGAATGAGAGCGAGAGAGGGAGAGAGGGAGTAAGAGAGAGAGGCGGAGTAGCGCCGCGCACCGCTGGATCCTAGCGCCGAGGAGTATAGCGGCTACTGCCTTTTTAAGCGACGGCTTTTGTTTAAGACAGTTAACCCTTAAATAGCAAAAACAATAAAAGATCGTTCTATTTATTGGCTATACATCAAAGTGCAATTTTTTAAAATTCTATATAGAAGCAAGAGAGTACATGTGTTGATATTGTAGGAAACGGAATGTGTCCAGATGTGAAAAATAGCCTTTTGTTTGGTCAGGGCATGAGGGTGAGATCAGCAATCCATCACTTCATCTGTGGATTACACACACACACGCACACACACATATATATGTGTGTGTGTGTGTGTGTGTGTGTGTGTGTGTATATATAATATATATATATATACATATATATATATATATATATATATATATATACCCACATATAGTATATATTAAACACCTTACATTACCTCACATATGTGAGACCTTTCTTATCCCTACCCCTGAAGAGGTTAAAATATGAGTTTTAGGAGATTTTGTGACTTTGTAAGGAGATTACTGTATGTAAAATGCAGTTAATGGTATGTAATGTATGTTAACACAGTATATTTAGAATACTGATTTGTAAAACTGCTTTTTGCATCTTTTTCGACAGATGTCAAAATGAATGAGTTTATAATGTGTGTGTATCTATATATCTATCTAAAAGATTTCAAGGTTTGTACTAATGACTCCAACCGAACTTAGTCTGCAATGTTTGCGTTCTAACAAAGCTGGTGGTGTGGGGTGGAGTGCAGGATCAGCTATACAGCGCTCTGTCTTGGCAACAACAGCTACAACAGCTTGCCTTGGTAATGGATGTTTACAAATGTTCAGTATGTCATTTGTGATGCGAATGGTAACTCACAAACTCACAAACCCACATTCAAGGTGTGTATCACTGCAATCAACATTTATGCTGAGGATTTTGAGGATTTATAAGAAGGGAAACAGGTCAAGACCACAGACGCATTCTCGGGGGGAAATTTATGGCCTCACTGAATGCTCTCGACCCCCAAAGAAAGGGGATATTTGACGCGATGTAAAAAAAAACAAACTATGGCAATGTTGTCTTTGTTGGTGAAAGAAAGCATGACACTCTCTACTGTGTCAGCATTAGGCCTGAAGCTGAGAATGAAGCCAAAAACTTAAATAACAGCAGCTCAATCCAGCTCCTGGGCCAGAAACTGAAACAGTGGGGAAAGTACTATAGGGTAACGGACAGACTGTACATTGTGGTTATAGTTATGACTATAGTTTATCTAAATGCCCTAAATACATTTATGAAGCAGCTTTTCTTAGGTATACAATGGTGTATTTTGAATGACACTATAATAATATTTGGTTGTAAGTAATATTTCTAAACATCAAGAGGTTGGAGCAGTAGTGTAACAATTAGGGACTGTGATCGAGGGTCTCCGGTTCAAGTCCCAGACCGGTAAAGGTATCACTGAGGTACTCATGAGCAAGGTACTGTCTCCAAACACTGCTCCCAGGGCTGCGAAAAGCTGTCTGCTGACTTTCACGCATCGGGACACTTGAAGAAGTGTCATTAATTTCATTGTGGTGCACTGTGTGCTGTGAAGTCATTAAATGCATATGTTTAAATGTAATAAGCCATTGCCAGACTGATTGGGGGTTTGAATCCCAAAGTTTCAACTTTTTCAAACCCATTTTCAGGCTAGAGTTTAAAAAGTTGACCACCCAGTTGCTCCAGGAGACTTGGTCCCAGCAGAAGTGTTCCTAAATTCCCAAATGTAAAAACTAGTAAAGAAACTTGGAAATATTAATTGACGCCATTGATCTACTCTTAGTAGATGTCTTTTTTTTAAACCAAGGGTGCAGCATTCAAACCCCTATTTGGGTGGAGAAGGCCTTTCAGGTGTTGGTGCTGTGATCTAAGGAGCTCAATCAAGGTGTTGGAGACAGAATTTGGAATCTTTAAATCCCAGGTGAGTCCAAAAAGCTGCAGCCAAGCAGCTCCTTTACCCTTAAAAGTTGTATTTAAATAATATCTCTCTTAAAATGCTGTAAATGTAAAGGAAGGTGTAGTTGTAGAATATTTGGTTATGTACCAGGAGGGTTTGGGTTCCAGCCTGGCTCTATCCTACATCCTTAACCCCTAGCTGCTCCTAGAAGACCGCCCTTGAAATTAGAAAATCAAAGTTCTTAAGTGGCATAATCTTGGGTATGAAATTAGTTGTTGTTGTTTATAAATATGGTGTTGATGACTAGAAGATTGGTTGTCTGAACCAATCTTCTAATCATTAACACCATATTTACCCTGGTACGTCTAAAAGCTGGAGTTGGAAAAAGTTACTAAAAGTTTTCTTTTAAGCTCTTGATGAGAGGTTTAATAAATGCTGTAAAGGAAGGTTCAGGTATGATACACTCAACTTAACAAGTCCTCTAGTGAGAATGTTCCTGTACTAGCAAATGAAATCGCTTGACAGTGAGAGTGAATTCTGAGAATTAATCTATTAGTATATACCTCTACATAAATCTTATAAATAAAGCTTATAAATAGTTGAGTGCACCTCTGCAGTACATCATGCTTTTTTTTCCTTTTCCCTTGTTATGGTCACACACACATACAGTCAATAATAGTCCCAATAAAACGATGTAGTCAGCGGAAGCATTTTATCAATATCCGACCACACTGACCCCACTGTTGCGTTGTCTGAGCTTGACCTTTCACGCTCAGAACCTTTTCAACTCCATGGAAGAAGAATCGCTTCTCTTCCCCTCAGAGCCGTAAGGGAGCCGGGCAAAGCAGGTGAAAATAAAGTCCATACTCTTGGTGAAAATCCATACTCAGATCCGAAGTTAAAACCCGAAGAGCTCACTGTTGCGCCAGTTACAGACTAATGGAGGAACGATCAAGCTTCCGTCGCTTGATATAATATCGAAAATAGAAAGTCTGCTGTGTATTTATACCACTTAAAATCAGACACCAGTGTCACATGTATACACACACACACACACACACACACACACACATATATATATATACACACACACATATGAATACTAATAATATATAAAATGAATGCGCTATGAATTCTACAGTATATGTCTGTGTGTATATTTAATTTATACATACTCCAGACTGTTTATATAATTTTAGCCATAAATATATTGCTTTTAAAAAATCCATGTACTGGGAGATTCTTCCATGCTTTTCATATTTTTTCTTATGTATTTCAGCCTCCTCTGAGCAGTTTTTGCTCGATTTGTGTCTCCTAACGGGCCCAGTTTCCCCACCCGTTATTTACATAGTCTCTCGCTTTGTTGCGTTTATCGTAAACAGGATCGAGAAAAACGGAGAATGGCGCTTGGAGCAGACGTGGAAAACGACCTGACTAATACACAGCAGCGTCAGAATCGGGTTCTATGCTGGTCAGGAGACGACGGTTTTTCCACTGATTATAAAATACATTAACTTAATGGTCCTGGATTTAAGTTAAACCAAACGTTGAGAGACCCACTAAATCTTTCATATTATTTTATATATAAATCCTCCACACTTTCTAACAATTTCCATTAATTTAGTAATTGCTATTTAATGATGGCATTAATATTGTTATTTAATGATGTTAACAATGGTTTTTTCCTGAGCATTTAGCAGCATCTATTTTAAAGACTTCTGCAAAAGCCTTTTCATAAAGCACAAATCGGCTACATCATATACTGTACGTTTGATCTTAAAAGCCACTTTCAAGTTGAATTAAAGAGAAGAGAGAGGAAGGGTAGTAGAGGGACTTGAATCGGCTGCCAGCTCCTGCCAACAGCACTACAGATTTACGAGAGCGAAGTCTGTCACACCCAGATGTTGCCTCATTTATAAAGCATCTGGGTGGCAGAAAATCAATATATCCTCTCCGTCATCCCATTCCAACAAAAACATGCCATTTTATGGAGTTTTTGACAGACCTTCAAGCAAGCAAAGAAATGGCCTAAGACGACGGTGGTGTCAGTGCAACTTTTTGTTCCAATTTACAGCCCTGGCTTACTACAGGTTTCAGAAACCTGCAAAGATGCCGACACGCCACTCTCTAATCCCCTTACCCTTTTGATAATTGGTACAAAATGACTTTGTCTGTCTGTTTAACTGAGTGTTTAATTAATTGCTCTGGGGAGAGTCTGGTGCGGATTTACTGACTTTCGGGTCAAACGACCTCAAACTATTAAAAATGTACTTGGCTGCACTCAGTAATCTCTTATCTCTTTTTAAATCACTTTTTTTTAAAAACAGCTGTACATTTACAAGCGTGCAAACGAACACTGCCTGTTTACTGACTGTTAAACACCGTGTTTAATAACCTATTTCAAATCCATAAGACTTTATGAAAAAACCCAAATCAAAATCACAAAAGTGAATCATCTTTTCGTTTCATACGAGCATAAGTAACGCATGCCAGGAGTCACTACGTAACATACAGGCGTTTTTAAATGACAAACTCTCCTTAAGCAATGGATTTAGTCAACGCTATCCGCCTTCTCGGTTTCTGCAACGACCTTCTTCACAAAACCATATTTCCCATAGTGCTTTTGCTTAACTCTGACGCATTCGCGTACGCGGAAGGTGAGTACATGCCGTCAGCCGAGGAGGCTTTTTGTGTTTTTAGCAACTTCGAGACGCAATTTAGGCGATTTTGTATTATTTTCCAGTCAGAACATTTTTACGATGTTTCGGAGGCGAAATGACCTGAAGTGACACAAATAGCGCATAGTGGGGACAAACAGGTTACCGTTTAATATGTTGATCGTAAACAACCGTGTATGCTAACGTTGCTAACGTCAGGCTACATTCATTTCCAAGACGGATCTTAACAAATGACAGCCATTGCCGTGTTTTTTATAACAATGTACTGCACAATAATAATGACGTGTTATTTTCTACAAACGTTATAGTTAGAACATAGTTTGCAGTTTGAAACCCCTGGTCTGTATCCCTATTATAGTAGTTTGATTTTTATATGTATGTATATATATATATATATATAATGTATGTATCATGCTTTTACAACTACATGGAATGTAGCAATCACATCCTGCAAATTCTGTTTTTTTTTTTTCTCTACCAATTGGCTGTTAAGCCCAAATCTCCCTGAATAGACAATATATTTACTGTAGAGGAGGAAAGACGACATTTCCGAGTAAGAAATGCATTCCTGCCCAGGCACTGCTGGCTCTGGGTCCGTTGTGTAACTGATGCCACCGACATTAACAGGACGCTTACATTAGAGCCTCTTATTGCGTTTTGTTTAGGTTTCCGGCAATGCGTGGAATTACCAAAATTAGAGAGGGGATAGCCTAACAAATGAAACAGGAAAAGACTGCCGTGTCATCCATTTATTTCAACAAAGTAACTGTATTCTAATTATCACCTATTTAAACGGTAACTGTAACGGAATACAGTTACTCATATTTTGTATTCTAAATACGTAACGCCGGTACATGTATTCCGTTACTCCCCAACACTGTGTGTGTGTGTATATATATATACATATATATACACATATATATACACATATGTATATCTTTTTATTCCGGTTATATATACATAGGTAGAGAGTACTGATTTTCAGCTTGTTACATTCAAATATGATTTGTCTTGAATTGGCAGGAGTGGCATCTGATAGGCTACTGTGCCAGCACGCCATGCTCATTGCATCACAGCACACTCTTGACAGCTGCGAAATGGAGTCCACCTTGGCAAGAATCCAGTGGCAAATCTTTCAAAATGTATGAAAGGCAATACAGAGACTTGTAAAGTATTAAAAGTGAAAATCAATACACACTCTACTACAGTTTAAAAGCAGCTTCATCAAATTGTGCCATTTCATTACATTCAGCCATTAATGTTCTGACTGGCAACTAATGCAAAGAATTACCTAATTTTAATTACGTAATTTTAATTTTGACCTAATTTTAAAGAATTATGTATCCTGCTGAAGTTCCACAGGGTTTTGTCTGAGCATCTCTAATAAAGACACACTTTTCTTGCTTCAAAAACACTTCTAATGATTCTCTGTAGAGTTCCTGTATTCAGATATTTCATATCAGCATCCAAAGCCTCCAAAAGCATCAACTTGGGATGCATTGGTTGTATTCAGTTTATGTTCATATACATACTGTATGTATTAATTTATACATGAATAAGCACTATAGTAAATGCTGTGGAAGAGCTGGGGATGAGCTTTTTGCAGATGGAAGTTTTACACCATTTGCCTTCTGTGTCACAAAAGAGACACAGCAGAGGATTGGACGCTGACACAAAGGTCAGTCGGTGTTCTGCGATCGTGGTAGTGAAAAGGGGCACAAAATGACTTGTCCATTCACTTGAGGAACAGAAGAATTTGAAGTCAGGGTAGGGCGGCACTGTGATGTGGTGGATAGTGCTGGCGCCTCACAGCAACAAGGTCTTGGGTTCGATCTCCAGATCAGCCGTGGGGTCTTTCTGTGTGCCGTTTGTGGGCTCTCCCCGTGTTTGCGTGGGTTGTGCTCCAGTTTCCTCCCACAGTCCAAAAGTATCCACATTAAAGTCAAAGTAAACTTTGTCATCTCTGCTATATACTGTACAGCTATACAGAGAGATGAGACAACTTGGCTCCAGTTTTCACAGTGTATTAGGTTGATTGGTTAATCTAAACTGTCCCCAGTAGGTGTGAATGTGTGTGTGTTTACACTGCCGTGTGTTTTGCAGTGCCCCAGGGTTGGAAGTTAATCTGATGCACCCAATGATCAAACCACTGTCATCTTTAACAGTGTGAGTCATAAAATATAACACTGAGCCCACTAACTAGTTTTCCCACACGCACATCGATTAGTCAGCCGTGCCATTGTAAGACGTTATGGAGGCCTTTTCACAGCAAGCGAAAAGGCAAAATGAAATTGTATGCTTTCGAACTAAGAAGCAATTGGAATAAAAGCATGAGGTAGGTGTACAATTGAAGCTTTAATGAGCCCTTCGTTTAAAAGGAAATTAATTGCAGCTTTTCTGGCCTTTGTCCTGGGATTTGAATTATTGTCTAAGGTTGTGGCCAGCCTAGACTGGTGTGTCATTTTTTGTGATAATTATTTTATTGCTCTTTATACACTGAAATTTGTTTTAGACTAAGAATGAGGATTAATGTGATTCACGGGATATTTTCTAAGCTGTAATATTTCTCGTGTGCTTAAAAAGCTTTTTGAATGAATGACACAGATTTAAGACGGCGAGCGAGTTCGACCAAAGGTGTGTGTTGGAGACTGGAGGGTTATGGGGTGCGTGTCCAGCTGCATTTTTAATTAACAGTAACTTAATTAAATGTATTTTAACGATCTCCGGCTCCGTTGCGCTGTTCGGAGATGTCACATGGCTCCTCTGTTTAATGTCTGCCATCTGTCTGGCCCCACCCTCAAAAGAAGGTTTTTGAAATTCACTTTATCTCCGAACACACACACACACACATGCAGAGAAGGCCATCTATTCTCCCTCTTCGAGACCGCTACAGTATACATTCCAGAATCTTCTAATTTACTCATTAATGACTTGCTTTTATTACTTTCTTTTCACAAGACAAGATCTTGGCATCCCTCAGACGTCCTACATTTACACTGTAACAGCATCGTCTCTATCGTCCCAGTTTTCTGTTCTCTGGCAGAGCTTTCAGCTCTTCTTTTTTAGAAACCAGGAGTTAGATTTTTGGTTTAGCGAGATTAACTGAACTAAGACAGTGTCATTTTTTTAGCCTAACTGAGAGATTTGTATCCCTTTAAAGGAACACTCCACTTTTTTTTGAAAATAGGTTCATTTTCCAACTCCCCTAGAGTTATATAGATGTGTTTTACCGTTTTTGAATCCATTCAGCCGATTGTCGGGTCAGGCGGTAGCACTTTTAGCATAGCTTAGCATAAATCATTGAATCCGATTAGACCATTAGCATCTCACTATAAAATGACTAAAGAGTTTCGATATTTTTTCTATTTAAAACATGACTCTTCTGTAGTTGCATCGTGCACTAAGACTGGCGGAAAATGAAAAGTTGCGATTTTATAGGCCGATATGGCTAGGAACTATACTCTCATTCCGGCGTAATAAGCAAGGAATTTTGCATGGGTGCGGCAGGCGCAATGATATTACGCAGCGCCTGAAATAAGTCCCCAGCTAGGTAACTTCCAAAGTGACCGGCACTATGTTTGTGTAGTTGCTGAGTTACAGCCGGCGAGTTGCTTAGTGGCTTAACCTGTGTGCGATTAGCCATGGTTATGTGCGTTGTAAAGGGCTGTAATAGTAAGTCGAAGGTGTATTCCACCGTCATGTTTCATAGAATTCCAACGAAAAACAAGCAACGAAAGAATCAATGGCTAGCTGCTCTGCCATAGACTGTTCAGCTACACTTTCCACACTTTCCTGTCTTTCACGCTCTAAAAGTTCATCTTCTGTGTATTCAGGTTCAAACAGATATGGTTCAGGATCTGCACCAAAGAAAATGTTTTCTGAATCGTCTCTTACTAATGTCTCCATGGTTGCAGGCACGCTCCCTGTGCAAGCAGGTGGTCACGTTGGTTATGTTGACAGAAGTTTCTTACAAATTTCAAAAAAGTGTTTTTAGCCACACTAAGATATTAGGCTCCCTTGAAACTGAGATTTTAACCAAATTAACTTTCAACTTTCGTTTAACTGAGAGGTCAGACATAGTTATTACACAGATTTCAGAAAATTCAAGATGAAATACTAGACTGTTTCAGATTTTGGCTAAACTGAGAAATCAGACTGCATTCAAATAAAGATTTTGGCTAAACCAGGAAAACAAACTCTTAAATCACAGGTCTTGGCCAAAACTAGAGCCCTAACTCCCTTAAAACAGGTCCAAATAAAGAGATTAGACTCGTTTAAATCACTGAATTTATCCAAAACCTGAACTCCCATAAAACAAAAACTGTAGACAAAACAAGATATGAACACTGATTTTTACCAAAACAAGAGAAAACAATCCATTAACTAGGATTTAATGATCACGCTTTCTTTAAACACAGGTATTATCTGCATTGAGAGATCAGACTGCCTTAAATCAGTGAATTGATTCTAAACTTAATATTACATGCCCTAAATACTAAGATTGAACTGAGTGGTCAGACTCCTTTAAATCAAAATAAGAGATCCGACTCATTATAACACTGATTTGTGGTCAAAGTTTGTGGCCAAAATGAGAAATTAGACTCCCTTAAAACACCAATCTTAGAGAAATTAAGCCAAAGATTTTAGCCAAAGTGAGAGATCATACTCCCTCAAATCACTGATTTTATCCAAACTCGATACCAGACTCTCTTAACATTTAAACCAACCTGGGAGATCAGACACCTTTATAACCAAACCTGTAATAAGACTCCCTTAAAATACTGCTTTAATCTAAACCAAGAGATCCGATATCCTTTAAAACCCAAATTTTCAACAAAGCAATAGAACAGACTCTGTCAAAACAGCCCCGTTACCCGTCTACCACACAAATTCAAGCACAGTGGCCCACATCTCACCAGCTTAACCCTAAGCCACGTCTCGGCGACAGCAGAGACGGCGGCGGGTGAACAAAGCGGCGCTGCAATTTTCCCACAACGTCGCACGGAGATTCGGCGACGCCGATGCATAATGCAGGAGCGGCGCCATCAATTATGCAGCATTTATTCATCCCACAGCAATACCTAATTGATTTGATTCTCTTTGCTTCATGCATTATTGAACAGCCGGGTCCTGAGTGTGTTTTTTCCCGCCCGTCTCTCTCCGCGTCGCCAATGGTACCAAATCGGCTTTAAAAAAAAAAAAGGTGCCTATTTCGGGCAGATTTGCGGGCGCTGAGGGTCGCCGCAGGTGGATATCGAACGATGGAAAAACGTTGAGAGGCGGCGGTGAACGAAATCTTAAATCGGCGCACCAGCGAGTGAATGACACGGAGACTGGTGGTTTGAACCGTGTAACACCTGCATTAGGTTTTTTTTAAAGGCCTGTATGGAGCGTGGGAGCCGTGGAGGGAGCCGGCTTTTCATCGCAAGACTTCGGTGAATGATGTTTAAACAGAGTTACACAAACCTTTACAGGTTCTCATGCTGTAACTAGATGCAGATTTTAGCTAAATCAAGGATCATCCTACGTTAAAACATAGCTTTTAGCCAAAAGGAGATATTAGACAGCATTAGAACAAAGATTTTAGCCAAACTAAGAGATCAGCTTCCCTTACAACACAGGCCAAACAAAGAGATCAACGCAGATTTTGGCCAAATCAAAAGATCAGTCTTCCTTAAGACAGAGCTTTTAGGCAAAATGAGATATTACTCACTCTTAGAACTCAGATTTTAGCCAAACAAAGGGATCAGATTCCCTTAAAGCAGAGCTTGTAGCCTAAATGAGATATCAGACACAACAAAGAGATTTTTAGCCAAACCATAAGATCATAATCCCTTTAAATGCAGATATCCTTAAAACACAGATTTTAGCCAAACAAGTATATCAGTCTACTTTAAAACATGGATTTAAACCAAACAACAGGATCAGACTCACTTGGAACTCAAATCTAAGCCAAACAAGAAGATATCTGTAAAATTCTGACTTTTAGCCAAACAATGAGCTTAGTCCCCTTTAAAAATTCTGATTTTAGCCAAACCATGTGATCAGACTTCCTCAAAACAGATATTTCGGCCAAACCAGGAGATCAGACTCCCTCAAATAGAAATTTCAGACAAACCTTGAGACCAGACTCTCTTCAAACTGAGATTTCAGCCAAACCTAGAGATCAGACTCTCTCAAAACAGAGATTTCAGCCAAACCTGGATATCAGACGCCCTTTAAATACAAATTTTAGGCTAAAACTCTCCTGATGCTAATCTTAACCATGAATCCAGCACTGAACCATCTTAACCTTAAGCTTACACTTAGTATATTAGCCATGTCAAGTTTTGTATCCGCAATGTTTAGATCAGAAGCAGTGGTGATGGTCTAGCCCTAACCCTAAGGACTAACAGACTTGACTTTTACAATAATAAATGTGGCAGTAAATGATTTGCCTTCAAGCATCTGGAATATGTCCACAAATTAATCAGCAAATCAGCAATGATTAAAAATAGCTAAATCAAGCACATCATTCATGAATGATAATTATGGTATAGGTTTAATTAGAACCACACAATATAACATTTCAACATCATCATCATCATCATCATCACGTGGCCTGGTGTAATAGTTACTTAGCAGGATGTGCAATGTCATATAAGACAAATGAAATTAAACACGTCAGGCTACAACTATTTTTGCTGCTTGGAAAGGAAAACTGATTCACTTCTCATTTTACATGATTAATCGACAAGAGAAGTCTGACATTATTCTTGGATCAAGTCCAGGGAAGGATGGTTCATTCTCAAATTACAGATATTTTTTCAGCTTTTAATATTATTAATATTTATATTTTTTCTTTTAGAGGTACTTTCAAAATCCATTCCAATCATTCTATTAGTTTTCAGAAATAAGCTATGTAAATTGTTTGATGATTAATTCCTGGATTTTATGAGGATATTACAAAAAATAAGGCAGTGTTGGTGATGTGGTTTGAATGACTGAAACCCTGGGTTGGTCGTATTACGATTTAAAGTGAATTTAATTGAGCCCCTAGATGGTTAGCGTTCAAATGTTTGGGAGAAATGTTGGGTCCTTGAGCAAGACCCTTAACCCCAAATTGCGTCAGGGTGACTGTTCCAAAAATTTTCTTATAATTCTAAGACCATCACCTAAAATTAGCATATATTAGTCAGAAAAACTGCTATTTAAATTTTTTAGCTTTGGATGCCAGCACCATGAAGCCAAAACCAGTTTATTTAACATTGGTGTTTTGGATTTTTTTTTTTTGGTGAAGCTCACCACATCCCTTTATCCAAAGCCCAACCTGTGTGCCTCGTCCTTTATGGTCCATCCGAGGCTGAGACACCTTGGTCTGAAAGCTTCTTTTTAAGGACGTCCTTTGGCCCTGACCCACCGGGAAATAAAGCTCCAGTCTCTTTACCTCGATCTTCGATTACAATTTTAAAGCTTTCTTCCCCCTAAAGGGCCTCTCCTCTCAGCTCCGAGCACCCCTGACTTGCAGAAAGCGAGAGAGGGAAGGAGAGAGGGAAGGAGAGAGCGAAGGAGAGAGCGAAGGAGAGAGGGAAGGAGGCTTTTCGCCTTGACCTTTAAAGGTGAGCGGCCGGTAGGATTCTTTTCTCCGGCTGCAGGAGCCGTTGTGTTTGTGTGTGTGTGTGTGTGTGTGAGTGTGTGTGTGTGTGTGGTGGGGAGGGAGGGAGGACGGGTTTGTATATTTAGTTCCTCGCGGGGACCCAATGTTCCTGTGAAGATTGGGGAAAACGTGGCTTTTTTTAAAAAAATGTTGTGGGATATTTTTAACCTGGAGAACTCGTATATGAGTCACTATGATGCAGGAAGGAAAAAGAATCACAGGAATTTGACAAGAAATGCAGATTCTTGAGTTTTCTGCATTAATCATAATAAATATGTGGTTAAACTACAACAGTAGCATAATCTTTCTAATAATAATTTTAATAATAATCCTGGAGGTCCTGATCGTCCCCAAAAAATGAAAACTAGAGATTCTTCAGTTTCTTGTGACTTTTATTTGATCTACAAATCACTCAATGTATCCTCACTTCCTGTATGCGTGTGGAAACACTTAGTATCACCACTGTTGCATCTCAGATTCCGTTCCAGCAAATGTTTTTCCGGAAGGTAAGCCTCAAGTCTGTCTATCTGCGTGAAGCCGCAACCGTGAAGGGGCTGCAGCCGACTGTCAGAAGGTCAAGAGGTCAGGCTAAGAGGTCAGAGGAGGGCAAGGATAAAGAGGGACGAGGTTGGAGCCTAAATATCTAAATAATTCACTGAATGTGTTTGTGTAACAGATGCTCATCTAGCTGACGTGTGATGTTTGGAGAGATGAGACTGGAGAAGGCAGTGTTATGAGGGAGAAGAGGACTGATGAAAAACGAAGTGAGACAAGAATAGTGTGTGAGAGCAGTTTAACAGGAAGAGAGAAAGAGAAAGAGAAGAAGTAAGAGACTAAGAAGGAAAGAGTCAATGAGTCAGTCATAAGAGGCCATTCAACAGAGAAAGTAGTGATGGGAAGTTCGGATCATTTTACAAACTCGGACCTTTGAGTCTCGTTCAGCAAAATGAACGAATCTTTTTTCGAGTCATTTCGTTCATTTCGTTCATTTTAGCAAAATATAATTAAAATGTTACCTGTTACCTCCCTAACACATCTACTGCTTACACAAACGTTGATCACACTACAAACAAGACAAAACTATAATGCTATAAGAAACAGAAAATATTAATTCATTGTTTACCTGGGTCTTTAGTCTATGATTCGCTCACCTCGCCTCTTATCTGACAAGTTTTCAGGTTTGAGTCGTTCGTTCATCACGTGACAGCTCAATTAGCTAACCAACGTAGTCTGAGCCGGAAAGAGAATTGATTAGTTCATCTCTCGAGTCTTCGGGTTTGAGTCGTTCGTTCATCACGTGACAGCCCCATAAGCTTAACCTATGCAGTCTGAGCCGGAAACAGAATTGATTAGTTCATCTCTCGAGTCTTTCGAGTCGTTCGTTCTTTTGTCACGTGACCACTTACCGGCTCAGTACTACTCAAAACCCGAAGACCCGAAACAGGTGAATCAATAATTCCAATACAGAAACTATAGGAAGTTGCGCAAATGCGCATGCGCGACTGAACGAATCACTCCCACGAGACGACTCGTTCTTCCCAAGTCACATGAAAGATTCGTTCAAAATGAACGAATCGTTCAAGAACGACCCATCACTAAGAGAAAGTACTTAAGTACAGGGTTAGAGTAAGTACAGTAACATGTCGACTGATTGACTTTCACTTGTATTGGAGTAACATTTAACTAGTGCTGTCTTTACTTTCACTTAAGTTGTCAGGGATCTGGTTAGGATATGACAAGAAAGGCAGACGTTAACAATCTTCGAGGGGCCAGGTTAGGCAGCTGTCGGACAGTGATCTGATTAGGATTTGAACCGAATGCCAAACGCTCACAGTCTGCCACTGATCTGCTTAGGATATAGCAGACTGCTACACGTTAGCCATTAGCCCGTGTAGCGTGGTGGTTAAACCAAACGCGGCTGAGAGCGAGAGTAGGCAGGATTTCCACGTGAGTTAATATAAGAACTCTCTTACACAAAGAGCAAGGATTCCCACAAGAACCCGCATTCTAACAAACACACTGTATCAGGGAGATGAACCAAATAATCGGAGTACTCACGATCGAAGCCTAGCAGAACCAGAAGGTGGGCTGGTTGACTCAATGACAGAGCAATGCGTCGCAAGAAAATGCCTCTTTTTATACTTCCTGAACCGCACCCCACCACCCTGGGTCCTAGTGCTGGTCGTGCTAGGCAGTGTGCGTGACATAAGTAAGGAAAACCTCTGCTGCAAACTCATAGAAATTAGTTGAAATTATTGTTTTAAGTTGAAGTAAATGAAAGAGCGTAGACATAGAGCTTACATCTATGAACTAACTTAACCAACAAAAGTTGTAAGAGAAAGTAGTTGAAATTGTGTCAGTTATAGTTTTAAGATTTATTGTTCAAATAATTTTTACAGTATACATCCTAGAGTTAAATTATGCCTTTTTCCCCTTTTATTTCTTTTTATTTTATTGATTTTTAGTTCATCTCCATCCTCTATGTAGAAATCTGAAAGTCGTTCATGACTGCGCTCGACTTGACTACAGCTGTCACGTCTGTGTCCACTACAAGCTCAAGAGCAAATCGAGTTTACCCAGCATCATGTCTGGCATGTTTACCTACAGCTCACTCACCGTCACTCCACACGCCTGACTCCCCTCTAACATCCAGCCAATGTGTGTGCGTGTGTGCGTGCGTGTGTCCGTGTGCATGTGGCTGAGTGTGTGTGTGCGCGTGTGACTGAGTGTGTGTGTGGCTGAGTGGATGACAGCCTCAGTGGTGGAGCTACAAAGGCGAGAGGCCTGAGTGTTTTTTTTCCTCCTGCTGTCCAGCTCTCGTTTATTTCCAGCTAATCCCATTCACTACAAAGAGCTCCAGTCTCCAGCCAAAACTGGCAACCCATCTCCCTTCTCCTGTGTGTTGGAAGGATGGAAAAGAAGGAGGGAGAGAAAGAGATGAAGAAAGAGACTTGAGGAGGCAGTGTTAAGGGATGAAGAGGTGAGAGGGAAAAACAAAGACTAAGAAAGGCAAGAGAGAGAGTGATGGATGGAGAGATGAATAGTGAGAGAGAGTGATGTTAGTTAAGAGGAAGAGAGAAAGAAAAATGCAATGACAGAGAGAGAGAGATGTAGAGAGAGAGATGGAGGGGAAGAGAGAGAGATGTAGAGATGGAGGGGAAGAGAGAGAGATGTAGAGAGAGCGAGATGAAGAGAGAGAGATTTAGAGAGAGAGATGGTGGGGAAGAGAAAGAGATAGAGAGAGGGAGAGAGAGATGTAGAGCTAGAGAGAGATGAAGAAAAAGAGATGTAGAGAGAGAGAGATGGAGGGGAAGAGAGAGAGAGAGAGATGAAGAGAGAGAGAGAGATGGAGGGGAAGAGAGATGTAGAGAGAGAGAGAGATGTAGAGAGAGAGAGATATAGAGATGGAGGGGGAGAGAAAGAGAGATGGAGAGAGAGAGATAGATGTAGAGATAGATGTAGAGTCAGGAAGAAGAAGAGACAGGGAAAGGGACAGCATGGGAAAATATGCAGTAGAGAAACTCTGAAATAATATAAAGGGAGTGAAGGCAGAGAGAAATAGAAAGAAACTGGAAAAGAGAGAGAAAAAGGGCAAAAAGGCGACCAAATGAAATGCAGAAGAGACAGAATAAATAGAGATACAAAAACACTGAGAATGAGAGAGAGAGATGAGTTGGTCCTCCTCTACTGGGAATAGAACACATGCTGGAGAATGGTGGAAGTCCATGATCCCTCTCGTCCTTCGTGCCAGAAAGACAAACACTCGAGCGCTTGGCCAAACTCTTTAACCCTGCCACTACTGCCCACTGTCCAGCTCTAGCATTCACTACGGCTTCAACACTGCAGCTCAGCAGCATCTGGGCCTTTCATGTCCCTTAATCCTCCCTGCTTTCTGCCTCACCACTATTTCATCTGTGTGTGTGTGTGTCAGAGAGAGACCAAGCTGGACGTTCTCCAGCTCTTGTCAACTGCCACTTATTGTCCACACCTTGTTACGGTTAGGGAGTTGGCCCCACAATTTTGGGGGGGGGGTGTGTCACCGGTTCGAATCCCGCACCAGTTCATGAGCTCATGAGTAAGGTACCGTCTCTAGGAACACTGCTCCTTCATGGATGGGTCAAATGTAGAGGTCACGTTGCGAGTCTCCCAGCGAGTGGATGGAGCTTCTGCGTCTATCCTTTCTCCGTAACGTCTCAGGATGAGGTTGGTTCCGAGCCCAGCCGGCTGCGGTGGCTTGCTCTCTAACACTGAAACATACACACAAAACATTCAGGGTAATGTGAGAGTGTCCGGGTCAAACTGGCCTAAATAATCGAAACCCCAGCTGTGATGAGTCAGAGAGAATCAGAGTCAAGGGTGATGTTCAACCATTACGTCACGTGAACCAAGCTGGGGAGGCTAAACGAGACACAGGTGATAAACATTAGCCCGAAAGTTCAACCCATCGAGTGAGAAAGGTGAACCAGAAACTCGAGTTAGAATTCTGGTGATCCAGATCAGAGTGGGCGAGGCCGAGGCAGCACAGATGTTACAGCTATCAACTACCCAATTGTTCAATTCAGCGAAGTTCAAGGTGTACAAGCCTCAAATTGCTCTAATCCTGAACTCCTGAAATTCCGGCCTCATTTCAACAAACCAGAACATTTACATTTCAGACATTGATCAGAACTAATTAAACTGACATTTCCCTGAAGAAATTGCGATTGCTGTGATTTAATGATTGTTGTCATTTGCACTGATCTGACACGTCAAGTCAAATTTGTTGTAAATGTTACTAAACCTGATACTCACTCCGGTAAGCAAGTCAGTTAGAGGTGATGGAAAACATTTGGTGCAAAATTTAAGTTGCACAAATTCTGACATCTATTTGGCATGATACTTGTTAAATGCATGAATATACTGTATACTTCCACTGACTATTATAACCAGGCGTTCCCTAAACAAATATAGCTAATTTGATCATCAAACATGTCTCGAGTGATCTGGATATCTCCAGGAGCGTGGAAATGTTTTTAGGCCTGACCCATCCCTTTTAAGCCTTATTCCACTGCTGGAGGCCTTGGCTCGACGGATCACGGCGCTTCTCCGCCCGGCCGTCCATTATTTAGGGGGAGAAGACCGGAGAGTTGATGTATGATCATATTTGTGCGTTATCTCTTGTAGCTGGTGGCGATGCATGCCACGCTGAGCAATGATTAGAGATATCAGCCTTTGCAAATGCCACATTTCTCTATATCACGTCAAGAACGTAACCGCAGGCAATAAACGCAATGAAGCCTGTCTAATTAAATTCCCTCACATGTACCCATTACTTATTTGGAAAGGGAGGAGGAAGTGGTGGTGGTGGTGGTGGTGGTGGGGTGGTGTAGAGGGGGGAGAAGAAAACCCAACCAATTAGAATATTAATACATTAATTAAATTATTGTGTAAAGACGGTCGGGCCAATTTTTTTGTGTTTCTATAATTGAGTTTAATTTTGCATGAGCGCGCAGAGTGAGGACCGCCGGCGACGGCTTCCTGTGTAGCTGATGGTGGTGGACAATGGGGGTGATGAAACCTTACTGTCATAATCAAGAGTCGGTTTTTACTTTGACGCCTCGTTACTTTATCGCAAGGAGCCATTTGTCAGGAAAAGTGGATTTTTCTTCCCACCTCATTGATCACAGAAGTGAAAACAGAAGACGTTGTGGCTTTATAATCTGGGGACAAATTCATTTCATGTTCGTTTTAGACGTATTGTGTCTGTTTATGTAAAAAAAACAAAACACTATTACAGTGTTCTTACTAGGTTATAACATAGTTATTACACTTTATTTTCACATTAAAATGTATACTTTTAAGTGGAACACCACTGAGCTGGTTTTGATGCCCAACCACGTCATGTTTTGAAGCATCAAGTGCATTTTTTAAAATTTTAATTTGTGTATTTATTTATATATTTTGTATTGGAAGCAGTTCATAAGCCCTGTAATCCTCCCCAAACAGCCTTACCTTAACGCTTGCCTTTTAAACATCGCTGTGGGCTGTGTTTAAGCACGTACAGCTTGTCCGACAGAAGCCCGTCCCATCTGCTGCTTAAAAATACACACATTTGTGTCCGATTTCTCATGCCGCGCCCACGTTCCGCCGAATTTTCAGCACTCGCACGGCTATTAAATGTTAACGGATTCCATAAATATGCAGGAAAAGGCATAAACATGTCTCACCTTCGGCCCGGGTGCATATTTAGCCTGTGAGAAGGGGAACTGGGATGGACATTTTTTGGTTTTTCGTTGAACTTTTGTCAGGAAGCTTGCAAAAAAGAGAGAAGTGTTACAGTTCTTCTCGGTTTAAACCAACCTTAGCAGTCTATAGATTCTGCTATGCGAGTTGACAGGGTGTCAGAACAGTTCAGAGCCGTCCTGCTCTGAATATTTCAGCGCTTCACTTTTTTCGCTGGGTTTTTGCCCCGCCGAACTCTCGGTTCCTCGACCTGCAAAAGGGCTTCCGCTGAAACGATGTTCGGCTTGCTCATTCTTTACGCAGAAACGGACTCCTGACAAGGATTATGGCAGCGTTGGTCCGATAGATCTTGGGATAGGTGAAGTCTAGCGCAGTTTCCATTCATCACTTGAAGGCTGAAAAGCTGAAGGACTTGATCATCTTTGGGCTTTTCGCACGCCGTAGCCACACAATTTTTCAGGCACTTTATGAGATGAACGCCATTCCTCTAAAGCCTGGCTCGCAGCATTTGAGATTCCTGAATGAGACATCAGAACAATTTCAATCAAGGTTGTTTCGTGTGGCGACAAGACGTTTCTACCCATGATCACATTTTGGTACACATGCATTGTTTCTAGGTTCTTGCTGTACGCTAAAGCACAGTACAGAATTTGTTGTAGATTTTTCAATATTTCTCTTTAAATAAACTTCATTGTTAAACTTCACATTCTCATGGCCAGTGGAGGTTGTACTTGTATAACTGTGTGTGATTTCCAGGTCTCCGTTGTGGCTACGGCCTCGAGATCTTTGTGATGAAGAAGGAATAAACGTTCAATGAGCTTGCGGACTTGTAAAAGCTGTTTAGTTCAAAAGCGTCTTGTTACATCATCCTTTGAAAGCAAAATGGATACACAGTAATGAGAACTATTTCTAAATAGAACAAACTATCATTTCTTAAAGAAGCACACAAACAGCATTTGAACAGTACAAATGGGACAAATAGAAGCTACAGCCTATCCATTGCCATATACACCTTTTGTTTCACCTCCACTAGCATCATCTACAGTTGAAACCTTCTTCGCAGGAACGTGAAGCTAACAATCTAACTGATTTATGCTAAAGCTCCAGCAATGCTAACTTGTCTTACACACTCGTAGCAGCGTAACACCCACTACCATGTCACTGCAGTGATGTAACAATATATTGATCTACATTGATTCAACGATCAACTCATTGAAAGTGAAGAAAAAGTCATTCATGCACCACAACGAAATGTGACCTCTGCATTTGACCCATCCGTGAAGCAGCAGTGCGCCCGATGAGCAATGCTTAGGGACGGTACCTTGCTCATGAGTACATTATGGAATTCTGACATGTCTCTTTGCTTCTTTTTATATCAGGTCTTATATATAACAGGGAGAATCAAAGGGAAAAAAATAAAATAATTAATCAATTTCCAAGAAATGTCACATCGGATTTGGAGGCGGAAGCACGCAGGAGCCAGTGCCGTTCAGACGTTTGTGTCCTCAATTAGAAGTGATTTGATTTTTTTCCCCTCATTTATATGTATTACTTATAACAGCATTTAATACCCTGCTAGCCTTGGAATCTTGGCAAAAATTGGACGTTAAGCTCGGTTCTGCATGGACCGGACTAGGGGCTGCTTGTTGTTGAAGTCTAATCTCCTGTAGGCTTGGACACAGAGCGCAAAATATCTCGAAGAGAATCAATAATGTTCTACTGCACTCTAACCTTGAAGAATTCTTACAAAATACCAAGTTTGTTTCATCAGCGGCTTAAAATCTCACCTGCTTGTTTGAATAAACCATGGGCTTTTGTGTGCTTTTTAGTCCCTCCATCATTGTGAACACCCCAACCCAAACAAAACTGGGGCAGGGGGACTCTCAGATTTCCACCTCAATCGATGTGACGCAAATTCCCTTCGTTGGGCGGACGATGTGCAGTTATTCACGCCATCTCCGTTTTCGATCAAGGCCTCACTCACTCGTTCTTTCTTTCTTTCCCTCCCTCTCTCTCTGTCCCTCCTTCTGTCTGCTCTCCTTTTACCACTTTAATTAGCTCTTTTAATTACTGACACCCTCATTCCACCCTGGGCTCCTTTGCTTGTCACCTTTAGAGACTGAGTCATGTTCGAGAGAGAAGCGGAGGGAGGGAAAGAGAGATAGAGAGAGAGAGAAAGTAAAACCAGGTTCTCTGTATCCCGCAGGGGTTGGAACAGGCCTGGTAAAAGCACGACGGTGCCAGGCATTCGGACGCCGTGCCAGCGCTCTTCAACTTTGTCTTGATAAATGGATTTTTCAACTCGATTCGAACGTGTACTCTTAAAGACGAAAGCGAGCAGTGGGGGTAGGGAGCGAGGGGGGTAGGGAGGGAGGAAGGGAGGTGGGAAGAATGTGGGGACGGATCTTCCAACCTCAGATGACAAAAAAATCAGTGTGAAAGGACACCTGAGGTCTTTATGTCTGTGTCGTACACGAGTGCTACATCGTGAGATCTCTCTGGGTTGGATCTAGGTGCCTTTGGTTTTGAAGTTTTCAAGAAAATGTACCTTTTGAGCAAAGAATTCTGAGTGGAGTAGAAACTGCTGGAAGTGTGTCTCTGGTCCTGCCATAGTGGGACATTTCAGGCCATTAACCAACCAACTGCCTTGGGGGTGCTGGACCACTGGTTGAACCTTCACAAAGCAGGAATTCTTGACATTTTCTCAACAAATGTCAAGACTCTCCAATAAAAATGTCTCTTTCCTTCAAAAGGTTGACCTCCTCATGATCTCAGATCAGGTTTGTGGTCAAGTCATGGCTAAAAGTCCTCCAGCCTGTGTCATGTCTTGAGTAATGGGTGGTCAGAACCAAGCTATGAGAGTCCAAATCTAAGATGAAATATTTTTTAAAAATCGTTCAAAGACGATAAAAGCAAAATAGTTAAAAACAAGATCTAAGATCTAAAATTGCTTGTACAAAACATTTCCACACAACTGTCAAAGTGTAAGCTGCAGACGTAAGTGCTTCCATGAAGTTTATTAAATGACGGACCCTCGTCCCTTCTGATTTTCTGCAGGTTTTCATCGTAAGGGAAATTGTGAAAGCTGAGGTAAGGGTGGCGTTGTTTTGAAGTAGAGCTGCCAGGTACACTACAGTAACACAATTAACACCGTTATGACACAACAACGTGCTACAAATTAAAGGACTTACTAATGGTGTACAGACATTACTTTTTTTTATTTTTTATTTTTTGCTCACGAGTACCTCAGTGGTAAATTTACCGGTCTGGGATTCGAAACAACGACCTTCTGATCACCGTGCGAACGCCCAACCATTACGCCCCCAACTGCCCTGTTTTTTTCTTGAATGCTTTGCTATATGCACTTTAAAATACATCTTTCCCTTAAAATACAAAATATCCCTTAATTTGTATTCATTTGTCTGTGTTTGCAAATTTAGTGCAATCTATAATCACTCAGTTTTGGATTTGGATACTTCCTCAGTGAAAGTGCAAAAGGGAAAGTCAGTGATTATTTGTCATTGTGAACACACCACAGCACAACACACATTGCGGAGCAGTGGAGCAGCTGACATGGGAAACACCCAGGGAGCAGTGCTTGGGGACGTTACCTTGCTCATGAGTACCTCAGTGGTACCTTTACCGGTCCGAGATTTGAACCGGTGACTTCTCAAATAGAGTATTCTCAATTAAACTGAAATGCATTTTGCATGACAGAATGTGAAAAAACTGAGTTGTCTATATGTATAGTAATGAGAACATTAAAATGATATTTTTAAACTATAAGGCATCAAACCCCCCTGGAAACTTGCGTCTGACATCGGGAGGTGTCTTTAGGAACGGCTCTGTGAACACTGTTGTCTTTGTTGAGTCCGTCATTATTCAACTTTGTTAGTTTTTAGTTTCGGAGTTGTTTTCCATAGGACTGTAAAACAGTGTGAAACGCCAGTAATGAGTTTACTTTGTTCCCTCACTCCACGGCACTCAAATCTTTTACATCTTAGCAGGAATTTGCTTTTTCTGCGTTTCAGTGTTCGGTAAACAGACTGACTCCCAAATTGTTAATGTATAGCGAGGAGCGCACTGGCTTCCTCTTCTCCGTCTCTCCTGAACGCCATCTGCTTGGTGGCTGGGGCCCAGACATTTATTTTTAAAAACATGAAAAGTAAAGTCTAAATGTTGTATAAACCAACAGCATTCATTTACAGACTGGCGTTAATTAAGCGAGTGGGGTCCGTTCCAAATTGAGCCGTTTTGCGATTTTATAAGAACTCTGTTTTCTAACTTTAGATTTTGGTGAAGTTCAATCTTATGAAACATTCCAGTTACATCTGTTAATCATGATGCTTTATTATAAGTTTCTATTGATCGTTAACATTGTTAACATTTTATAATCGCTCTTCTAGTGACTTGCTAATATTTATAAAGTTAGTGATTATCTTACAGTGATGCAGAGATTAATGTGACATTTTTAATACATTTAAAATACTACATACTACAAGGTAACCAAAAAGTAATATTTTTGTGTGTGTGTGTATATATATATATCTATCTATCTATCTATCTATATATCTATATCTATATCTATATCTATATCTATATCTATTATTTAATGATTGTGTAAAATAATTGATCCTTTTACACAATCACTGTGACGAAAGTCACTCTTTTTCAAAGTCAAGCTTCCTTAGTAAACTCAAAACTATGATGACCTTCAGTGATGTGTTTTTTTCCTCTCCTGTGGCCTTGCTCCATCATTAAAGTCTTCTCTTCTGTAAAGAGTGGTGGCGGGGTGGAGTGAAGGAAAAAGAATTTCAGGCTGACTCGAAGGCAGTTACAGTGAAATCTAATAAGCCAAGGTTACTTTGGTTCATTAGTGTCTCTTTTTTACCAGCGAAGGTGCGTTCAAGGACTTCGTTCACCCTCCCGTGACTTTGCGCTGCCTTTGTGCGCAGCGCACAACACGGGCGGTGTGTACCGGAGAAAACATTAAGGTGGTGGCTGGTAAATATTTCATTTATCTTTCAGCGGAGCCAACCCAAATTCAATTTTAATTGTCTTAGCCGAGCATCCGTCCCACGTCGAAGAAAGGGCTAAGAATAGAGAGAGAGCCCTGTTGTTTAAGGTGGCGCATGAACGTTGATAATGGGGGAAGAGCTTTTCAAGCCTGATGTTACACATTTTGCTAGAGATCGTGCTGCAATTATGTCTCACACAGTTGCACTTGAGTCCCGCAGCATGCGTGAGCAGGGTTACCTGATTGTGATTAGATGTGAAATGCACTTACACAAATGCATTTCGGCTCCTGATCCGGGCCTTACGTTACAACGGTGGCACGATATGACATTTTCTCACAATTCTGAAATATTAATTGTTGAGCTCAGTAAACTGAAGCCTAAATTATTTATGTCTTTGTTTTTACCTTTTATGAGTCAAAGCACTCAAAATAAACCAGCATTAGTTGTCCTCTTACATTTATGCACAGCCGAGAAAAATAGATTTCTATCATCTATAAGTTTCAGATTTAATATCCATCATTGAACGTACTGGACAACACCAATATAGTAAATCCTACTACACAACTACTAACAATTCATGCATTAGCATATGTTTGACTCACACAGAGACAGGCACACACACGCATACAGTATTTTATATATATATATATATATTGGGACACATAAGATATAGAGCTCAAACTTCTCTGCCAATGACAAGCATGAAAATGTGTTAACTATGGCGTTTATTTTTGGAAGTTGAAACCTTAAGATAGGTGGCTCGGTGGTGCAGCGGTTAGCGCTACTGCCTCACAGCGAGAAGGTCCTGGGTTCAACCCTGGTGTCAGCCTTAGGGCCCTTCTGTGTGGAGTTTGCATGCTCTCCCCGTGTTCCGTCAGGGGCTCTGGTTTCTTCCCACAGTCCAAAAGCGTGCAATGTATAGGCTAATTGGTGACTCTAAATTGGCCCCTAAGGTGTAAATCGGAGTGTGCTTGTGTGAGTGTGTGTTCCCTGCTGTGCTTTGGCATCTGCCCAGGGTTGGTAGCCTACCTTGCGCCCATACCTCCCGAGAGGTAGGCTCCGGTCGCTGCACGACCCCAGTTAGGATTCAGATAATGAATGAATGAATGAAACCTTTAAATATGTAACAAAACATTTTAGGAGCTCACAAGTTTAGGTTTAGAACAATTTGAGGCTTGTACACCTTGAACTTCACTGAACTGCACAATTATATAGTTGGTAGTGTAACGGTTAGGGAGTTGGCCCCGTGATCGGAAAGTCGCAGGTTCAATTTCCGAACCAATAAAGGTACCACTGAGGTACTCATGAGCAAGGCAACGTTCCCATACACTGCTCCCCGGCCGCTGCACCTCAGTTGCCCTCCAGCTCCTTCACAGATGGTTCAAATGGGGAGGTCACATTTGGTTGTGTTGCACTGTGTGCTGTGCTTGTGGTGCAACGTGTTTTTTAAAACCCGGTCGATTCATCATCGGCACAGTAAATAACAGCACTGGTAATAATTGCACTGGCTGTTGTGAATAACGACTCTCTTTTTTTCCCTCCCGGTTTAGTTTTGCACGTCGCAGCTGCCTGTGAGCTCTTTGCATCTGCTACTAATTACCTCAGCTGGGGGCCGTGGGAAGACTCGCAGGGCGAAGGTACGTGTATTTATTGCAGTGCTTGAACAATGAAATTGGCCAGGTGCATTGATTTCTCTTCCCCTCTCTGACTCGCTGTAGGGCAGAGGACTTGGAAGCAAAGTTGATTGGAGGTGGGTGGAGTTTACGCAAGCAAAACAGTTTCTTCTTTCTCTCTCTCACTCTTTTTCTGATGCCTTGCGGATCAAACTTGCCAGATTAGAGAGACATCTAGTTATGACCTCTTTGATTCTGTTCTGACTCTTATTTGAACGTATACTGATGCTACCTGAAGCCATTCAAGTAGAGATTACGTTAATCTTTTCTCTGCATTTGTACATATGAAAGTCCTGAATTTTTGAATCCCAAAATTCTTCTCTTCAGCTTTATGCTAGAGATGGCTTGTTATTAGAAGTGAACTTAAGTGAGTGATTACTTGTCATTATGAACACACCACAGCACACCACACAGTACATCACACCACGTTGTGACCTCTGCATTTGACCCATTTGTTGAGGAGCATTGGGCAGCTTTTTTTTGGCAGCGCCCGGGAAGCAGTGCTTGGGGATGGTACCTTGCTCACGAGTACCTCAGTGGTACCTTTGCCAGTCCAGTACTTGAATCGACAACATTCAGATCATGGGGCCAACTCCTTAATTATTACACTACCAAGTTCTTTCATTTATGTTACCTTCAAAAAGCTGAAAAATAACTTATCATCATCATCATTAATGTCAATAGGAACTTTTTGCTTTTTTAAAACTAGGCTCAAAAGTCAGAAGTAGCTGTAGATCAACTCTTAGCTTTTTGGTTTTTACAACATGGCTTTCAAACCTTTACACAACTTATTGAAACATGCTTGTTGGAGGACACACACTCAACTGGGTTAAATTGAAGTGAACAGCCATGTCGAAGGAGAAAATTCAACTTAAATAGAGAGAGACACAGGTGAAGCACATTAGGGTAAATGAGTGCTAGACACAGAAAGGGGAAAGCAAGAAAAGGTGGCCGCTAGTGGCCAAGCAAGGTATTACAGGACACACAGTGACATAAAGAGGTTTCTTTTTTGGCTTTGCAGTGTTTTAATGACAAATTGTTTTTCCAACCCTAGCAGTTGAACATTTTTTTTTAGTTTAAGATCAATTTGTGCTCATCTGTACAGCGCAGGACTCATTACACAAAAGTAAAACAAAACAAAAAAATTCCCATTACGCATGAACAGTTGAAATGGACAAATATGCTTTATTTGTCCATTTAAAATGGATAAAAATATTGGTTTTCAAATGAAAATAATTTGTCCATTTGTAATGCAGAAAAGACAAAAAATGCATTTGTCTACTAAATATGGAAAAAAAAAATATCCATTGAAAATTTTTAATGAATAAACATATTTTTCCAACTGCCAGCAAAATTTTTTTCAATATATTCAACTCACAAAGTTAGGTTTGTTACACCAAATTCATTTTAAGACCGAGCAGGAGCCTTCTTTGCACGACGATAATGGATTTTTTGTCCATTTGTAATGCATTTGTAACAGATTTTTTTTTCCCTTTTGTTTCCCGTATAAAGTGTGACATTTGGAGAAGTCAGCATTAGCTAAGACCGTCGTCCTTATTTCTCCGGACATGTTTGCTTTGACTAAACGTTGGTGCGCTTCTCCAGTGTGCTTAATTGGCCTCCGACTCTCCGCCGTTTCCCTTTACTTAACAGTCCTGACATTTGTAATGGGTCACTTAGTGGTAATTATAAGGCACGTCAACAGTATGCGGTGCTTTAAAAGGACACCCGCGGCTGCTGCGTTTAGCGGCGTAGGTTGGGAAGGGGACGGTCCTCACGCGAGCATGCGGTGCGTCCACGGCAATATTCTCCCAGCAGGAAGAATTGGGGTATCTTAGGCAACCGTGATGTAGTGGCTCCTCGGTACCATTAAGGATTTTGTATGAATTACCTTAATGTGTTTCTTTTTTCCACAGTGCTGTTTTATACAGCCTCGTAGCTTGGTAACAGGCCATTATTGGGAGAGAGAGAGAGGGAGAGAGAGAGAGAGAGAGAGAGACTGGGGTGAAAGCAAGATAGGGGACGAGAGATAGAGAGGTGGAGGGAGAGAGAGTAACAAATAAAAAGAATGAAAGCTAGGAGAGAGAGACAGAGAAAGAGAGATGGTGGTGGAGAAAGAAAGTTTTGAATGGATGAAATCTGGGTAAGGGACGGACGGACGGACGGATAGATAGATAGATAGATGCTGTAAGGAGAGAGGACTGAGTGGATGCAATCTGGTTAAGTGATAAAGAAAAAGAGATAGCAACAGGGTGGATGAAAACAAGAGAGACGGAGATACAGAGAGAGAGAGAGAGAGAGAGAGAGTGTGTGTGTGTGAGAGAGAGAGAGTGAGTGATGGTGAGTGGGTGAAAGCTAGTAGAGACAGAAGGATTAAAGGGGAATTGAGAGAGAGAGTGCGAGAGGATGAGTGGATGACCTTGGGTAAGGGAGAGAAAGGGAACGAGAGAGAAGACAAGAGCAGAAGGGTAGGGATATAGTACAGAAGAGGGGGAAAAAGATGGAG
Organism: Distichodus sexfasciatus; assembly: GCA_032718565.1. Classification (NCBI taxonomy): domain Eukaryota; kingdom Metazoa; phylum Chordata; class Actinopteri; order Characiformes; family Distichodontidae; genus Distichodus; species Distichodus sexfasciatus. Next base: position 62,847 of record JAVGVS010000271.1, read on the forward strand.
GGAGAGATGGTTGAGCAATCTGGGTAAGGTCCTAAAAGTGAGAGTGAGAGAAACAAAGAGAGAGCGAGAGAGCGAGAGAGAGCAAGAAGGTGGAGGGAACGATTGAGAGACAGAGAGTGCAGCATGAGGGTGAGTAAGTGAAAGCTAGGCAAGAGGGGAGAGAAAGACAGACAGAGAGAGAGAGAGAGGTACGAACGATAGATTTGATATCACTGCGAAAGACAGAACATTTTGGTCCTTCCAAGAACTTAGAAATTAGAGGTGAAGGGCTACAAGAACAAATCTATACCAGAAAACAAATGAGAAAAGAGGCGGGAGGACTGAAGGTGGGGGAGAGAGAGAGAGTGTGGAGAGGGAAGTGAAAAGTGATTAGAGACATCTCCCATAATGCGATGCAGCAGAAGCGCTAGTTGAGGTGCTACATTTTCATCTGAATAGCCGAGTGGGCGCTCACATCTGTTAGCGATGATGCTAACATCCGCACAGCTGGGCCCGAGTCTCTCGCTTGCCATCAGGCAACTAATGGCTAAACTCGTGCCAGTTGAGCTGGATCTGAAAACAAAACTAAAACCTCCTGCAGATGTCTGATTTGGACGTAATTTCAGTTTAGGATGTGGATTATCGTCGTTATGTTCATTAATCTGACCTTGGCACCTTGGATTGACTGCGCTGATGCATTTATAGCATGGCTAAGTTGCCTTTTTCAAGCACACTAGACATTTCCTCTGCCAGTAACCAGTTTTGGAGAGTAGTTAATGAAAATGATCAATGCTACTAACTTAATGGCTTCTAGTAACAAAGCTACTTGTAAAATGTCATAGAATACTATTAATTTTCTTTCCCAAAGAAGGCAATTTTCACAAAGTAGCTGTTTCTGATTGGTGCTGAATTGCCATCTGATGAAGTGACATGAGCAGCACATGTTCATTGCATCGCAGAACACTATTGGCAGCTGTGAGATAGAGTCAGAGGATTGGAGTCCACCTTGGTTGGAGATTGAAGCAAGAATATATGGTTGTCTTAATCAAAATGTATGTCTCTGAACTTTTAGTTTTCAACTGATTTAAGCCAAAAAATAGAACTCTACCTCTAGATTGTCATTGCGTTACATACATTTGTAACGTCTGAAAGTGCATGAGTGAGCATTAATGCAAGTTAACATTAGTCTTGTCTCATCTGCTTTTGACAAAACATACATTTTGCCTCAGCTTTTTAATCAGAGATCTATTTTCACCATCTTCTCTTTTGTCACATTTTTCATAAATGAAATCAAATCAATATCAAAAAACAACTCCTGAACTGTTTGGTGCTTTTAGTTCCGTACAATTCATTGGTTGATTCCACATTAAATACCTTTATGTAGAAAAATGATGTGGCCAAATATTTTGACCCACATGTTCTGGAATATGCAGTTGGTGGCGTAACGGTAGGGTGTTCACCCTGTGATCAGATCAGGTTCGAATCCAGGGCCCGTAAAGTTACCACTGAGGTACTCATGAGCAAGGTACCGTCCCCAAGCACTGCTCCCCAGGCGCTTGTTAGCTGCCCACTGTTCCTTCACGGATGGGTTAAATGCAGAGGCCACATTTCGTTGTGGTTCACTGTGTGCTGTGCTGTGGTGTGTTCACAATGACAAATAATCACTCACTCACTCATATGTTCTCTAGAATAACACTAAGTTCCAAACCATGCTTCTGGTCGATCTTGTTTTTGTTTTTTTATCTTTTAAAATTAGTGATTATTTGTCATTGTGAACACACCACAGCACAGCACACAGTGCACCACAGCGAAATGTGACCTCTCCAGGATCCAGGGTTATTTAATCTCTAGTCTTGTGTCTTGTTATTTTTTTCGCCCCAAACTTAATATAAGCAGCTGATTTCCATAAGAGCGATGCTTTTCTGCTTAAGAAGGTATGACTATTAATGAGAGAGGGGGAGATCTGAGGGTTTGGATACATCGCAGGACTTTCTTCAATAACCTTGGCTTAAACGGACACTCGACTCAAAGGCGTAAGTACATGTCATTGTTTCAAAGCTAATGAGGGCCATTTAGCATGACTTATGCTAACTGGTTCCCATTAACTTAGCCACATTATCTATTTTGGGATCCCTTTTCAGCTGTGCCCAAAAATCTGCAGGGGCAGTCCAAATCTTTGGAAGAGTTCCATTGTTACACAGGATCTAAGAAGACTTGAAGCAAAAATTGCTGCATCATTATAGTGTGCTTCCATATTTAGTTTAGTTTTAGCTGGGGGATTTAAAAGATATTTCACTTAAAAACACTCACTGGGGAGTTTAGACAGTATTGAATACTGGTTTCTAGAAGATCGTATTGGTTTCTAGAAAATGAACAAAACAAAACCTTTATAACTAGGTTGCTTTATCACTAAGTTGCAGTAGATATTTTCTAGAGGAGATGCTTAAGGCTATAAAGTGAGTAAGCAAGCAAACACAGACACATTGCAATTCATGATCTCGAGAAAATGACTCATGTTGAGAACACAAAAAAGTGATTTTGAGAAAATAACTTTGATCACGTAGGGATCACGAGAAGATGTTAAGAATATGACTTTTGTTGTGTCAAGATCACAAGAAAAATAACGTGATCTCAATAAGACAACTTTTATGATCTCAACAACTTACTCAAGATCTTGAGAAAACTTTTTAAATGTTGAAATCACAGGAGAAATAACATCTTAAAAACATCTTATGTCAAGATCAAGGAACAAAATTCTTGTGATCTGTGTTAAAATTTAAAAGAAAAATAAGTCATGGTATTGAGGACTTTTATTATTTCAAGAATACAACTTTCGTTATGTCAAGATCATGAAAACATTACTCCTGATCTCAAGGAGATTACTTTTGTTAAGTTCATGACAAAATAACTTGTGATCTAGGAAATATGACTTTCATTATGTTTATAAAGTTCTTGAGGAAACAAGTTTTGTTGTGTCACAAGAAAAATACCTCCTGTGACAAACATTAGCATGACGCAGGAGATGGTGGCACCAGTGCAAGCATTTATTTTAACTGTGTAACAAAAAACAGGCTCGATGGCCACAAAACAACAAACTAAAGACTTTCTTCTTTTCCAAAACACACCAAACAAAGCACACCAACATGAGGTAGAGTAACGGTGGACCAACTGAGACAAAAAGGAAAGACATGCCTTAAAAACCAAAAAAAAAATTAAACTGAAACACATCCAAACACAAAGCTAACTGATTAAATTGAAGAAGATGCTAAACACTAAACCAATAGATCAACAGAACTGGGCTAACTGGAGGTGGGAACTAAACAGAAACCAATAAAACAAACAGATCAAGAAATTCTGAACAAAGAACAAAGCTAAAACACATGTAACATACAATTAAGCTAATTAACCAATCAGGACACAAGGGGACATGACAGTAGGAATTGACAGACATACCGCCGGTGGGTGCCTGCGGTAAAGCCCACAGACAAGACATGATCTCAAGAAGATAACTTTTATGTCAAGATCTCAACAAAAAAAATGTGATATTGAGAAAACAACTTCCGTCGTGTTGAGATCTGAAGAAAAATAACTTGTGAACTCAAGATAACGAGAAGAAAAATAATGTTGACGTGTGTCCTCTATCGACTTCCGTAGCTACAAGAAAAGTGTTTCCCATCAAACTGTGATACTACAGTGTTGAAAACATTTGCAAGAGAATGTCAGACTAAACGGATCTCAGCTCTGTAATCTGGGATGTAAGTTAGTGAGATGCTAGCGCTGCCTATGCACAGCAAGGGGGCATTCAGACGACTCCCTTTCAGACTCTCTTAAGCATGTTTTTTGTCTTGTTTTCTAAGGTAAAAAATCCTTCAACTTCCACACAGAATGCCCTTGGAGCAGCACAGAAAGCTTTCCTTGTGCCAATCATAACCGAGCAAACCGTACCAATGAAACATTTTTTCATGGTCACTCATTCAAGGGAAAAACTTACTCTGGTTTGTTCAAAAAGAAGTATTTAGAACAGTCTTAAACAATTGTTGTTTTATATGAATCTTTTTTGGGCGAACAACATCTTATTTTCAAATTTGCCATGCAAACACAATTGTAGTCCTAACAGAGACTGTCTTTATCAGAGTTTTGAGATATTTTAGCATTTGGTGAGATTAGCATCAGCTTTGTCACATTCTCTTACATAACTTTGTGTTTTTCTGCAGCTTTATTTACTGTCACAAGCTACTTACAAGCCTTAGCATGTTTTAACTCACTACTCCTGTCTACACTCAAAAACTTCACTGATGATTTTTGTCAGATTTTTTAAATATTATAATGTTTGATCAAATTAGTGTCAGTATTTTGTGAGTCATATTTTCTTAAATGACAGTGTGTCTACAGCTCAGGTTACAGTCACAAGGTAGCTAGTGTTAGCATCTGTTAACTTGCTCTGCTATCTACACTCAGAAACCTCACTCATACTCCACTCATAATTATTGACTTTTGTCAGACTTTTGAGATTTTATTTTTAATGTTTGGTCAAATTAGTCTCAGCTTTGTTACATTCTCTTATGTTACTCTGAGTATGTCTACAGATCTGTTTACTGACACAGACTAACTTCTGTTAGCATATGTTAACTTGCTACTGCTGTCTACACTCAAACATTTTTGAGTTTTTTGGTGAAATTGGTTAGCTTTGTCACATTCTCTTATGTCACTGATTGTGTCTTCAACTCAATTTGCTAGTATTAGCATGAGTTAACTTGCTACTGCTATCTACACTCAAAAACATCTCTCAAACTACACTCACATTTATTGTCGTGTCAGATTTTTATGATGTTTTCACTTTGAGTGTGTCTACAGATCTATTTACTGACAAACTATCTAGTGTTAGCATGTGCTAATTTGCGACTACTGTCTACACTCAAAACCGTCACTCAAACTACAATCACAATTAAAAAAAAAAAAATTAACGGTTTGGTCAGATTAACCTGAAACTTGTCACTTTTTCTTGGGTCAGTCTGAAAGTGTGTGTGGCTCAGTTTGTTAACACAGGCTACCTAGTGTTAAAACCTGGCAAAATTCTGAATTTTCCTCTGTAAATCATTTGAATTTCTTACTCAGTGACATCATGACAGTTTGCATAATGTTCTTCAATTTCAAACATTTTAATTATTCTACTGAGGATTGTGTCCTTACAAAAATATTAAAAATAATGATTAATTTCATCTTGTACTTAGCGAAAATGCACTTTAAAGGAGATTGCTATTAAATAGAAAGCAGCATTAGTTATACTAACAACAGAAGGTTGCGATATAAGTGTTTTATCAGAAAAAAGTAATATTGTATCATGATAGACAGTTCCATAGCCCAGTCCTACTTTATAGCATAAAATTCAGGTAAAACTTGCATTAATCCTTTGTTTTGTTGCTATATGTTGAGTTTCAAGTTAATTGCTGACGTTTATTGGTTTGGGTTTTTTTTGGATTGAATCAGGTCTGTGATAGGATTTAAACTGAGCGTTCAGCTACAAAAATGGGATGATAGTATGAAGTGCATTGATCAAGCCTGAAATACACTTATAGACTGTATGATTAGTGTTTCATCATGACCAAATTTTAAAAAAGGAGAAAAAAATAAATGGTTGTTGTTGACAGCATTTGGGTTGCTTTTTTTCACCTTCAGAGTGTCATTGAGTACAGATCGTAAGAGTATGCTTGTGTGTTTGTGTCAGAGAGAGAGGAAAAAAAACAGACCGTGTTGTGTGAAGATGCTTCTCATTTTTCTTTGGATCAGTGCTCTTGCCATCTCTGCAAGATCTCATGAGCCTTCTAATGTTTTGTGATGCTTTGCCTGTCCCTAACTCCTAACCACATTAAAAATCTTTCCACTTCAACTGCATCAGCGCTGTGACTGGGAGATGTTTGCCAGAAACATGCAGAACCCCCCACCCCCCATCCCCCACAAAGAAAATGCCTCCGGGGTCTCTTCTACATCGACGCTCTTCATCCGCTCGCTCTCTCGCTCATCTCTTTCCTTTTAAGGGTTCAACATTCACCTTGGCAAGTTAGCATTTCCAGCATGGATCCTTTATCGATAACACTCTGAAAGTCTTGGTTGTGTCTCATCGATTTAACAGGAATCAAATCGACTTTTTGACCCCTGGGCCGTGAGAACGAAAGCCATATTTCCAAGTTTCAAGCAACAAAGCCGAGCGAAACCTGCAGAAACACACACAAGGGAGCCGCGAAAACAGCCTTGTGGGGCGTTTAACGGCCTATTTTGCATAATTTCACCTTCTCATTCCCTTCGTTCGTATCTCCCCCCATTTCTCAACTAATGGAAAAGTTTTAGCATCGGTTTACCTTCGCCTTTCCCTCCCTCAATAGCCAGGCTGGGAGTTTTCAAACCTGAACACTCAAAAGTAATTTTAGCTCGGCTCTCATTATATGAAATGGATTTCGTAAGATACTTCACTTCTTTTAGCTGTTGCTTCTCATTAGACGTCCTTGTATTTGAATTCGCCTCAACCCCAGTCCTCTTCACAAGAAAGACGAGTGAGTGAAGAGCTATTATGTAAAGCTGATAGATGTTGGTCATGTTTAAGAGCCGTTATTAAAATTGTCCTTCAGTACTGAGGTGGGATTAAGTCAAACGCTGGCCTACATCAGTATTTAATCTGAGGCTGAGGTGGTTTTGTGAGCAACAGAAGGCTGGAATTTCCATCCTTTTCTTTGTGAGGAAACATTGCAGAGAATTAGACTGAGAAGAGGGTCACTAGGTGAGGCCAGACGGGATTTGTGGTGGTTGTTAGAGGGTTAAAATCCCAGATAAGCTTAAAAAAGGTGGAAAATTAACAGTGTAGATAAAACGTTGTTATCTAAGGCTCAAAAAGTGGGCAGAAGTCTCTGAATTACCTCAGACGCCAATTTGCAAATTCAATAAATATTTGTGTATGAAAAGGGAGATGGTTTAAAAACTGTGATTAGATTAATATCAGACAGAATCAAATAAAAGAAAGTGTTACTTTCGTTACTCATGAACTTTTTATGCTCATATTTACAAAAAAGTAAAATACATTGATCCACTTTTTGAAGCAATTTTAACATGCATATTTTATTATGTTGGTCTACACTGTGAACGTTTCTTTTTACAGCAACATGAATGTGTCACAAACTCCTGCCACCTTACTCATGTCATTTAATTCATGAACATGTTCATAAACATGTTTTAAAATAAACTTTGTGGATTTCTCTAGTCCCCACCTCATCCCACTAAAAATGCATGTAAAATAAATAACTGTCCATTTATCATAGTTTACAACTTGGACAGAGGTGAACAGTAACAAAGTACATTTACTTTAGTATTGTACTGAAGTACAGTTTTTGAGTATCGCAATTTCACTTGAGTAATATTTTTTGGAAACTTATGACTTTTACTTCACTAGATTTCTATCAAGGTTATAGTCATGCCTGCAGACTGTAACTATGAAACCAGGTTCAGACAGTTCCGCTGTTATTTTTCTTGCTTAAAGCATTGTTGCTGTTGAAAAGTCAGAACTAGAGGTGTAGAGCTGGGTTTTAAGCAGGTTGGAATGTTGATATTTTCTGAGCAGGCTGCACTTACAGCTACAGCTATTGCGCTGTCCTCCTGATTAACATACACATACAGTATACATGTGTGCGCACGCTGCCAGAGCTGTGTCAGAACACTACCATGCTATTTTGTTGGGGTGTGTAGTCTTACACTGTGGTGTGTTGGCGCCTGTCCAGTGTTAGTCCCCGCCTTTCGCCTGTGGTTTCCGGGATGGGCTCTGGTCCCCTGTGACTCCAGTTGGGATTGAGCGGTTTGGATAATGAGTAAGAGTGAGTGAGTGTAGTCTTACAATTAATTTAATAAATAAACTATTGGCTGGTTTTCTTCTTTAGTTTGGGTTTCATTCTGTTACATTCTACCAACTTCTTATTCTTCAGGTTCTACAAGCTAGTCAGAGGCGTTAGGTATTGTAAGTGTTGTGGCAATAATGCAACAATTAATGGTATTTTTCTAAAGCAAGTATTTCAGTGCTTAAGTAAAAAAAATTGACTACAACTTTCACCTGTATTTTGGAGTTTGACTAGTGGTATCTGTACTTTCATTTAAGTAATGAAGTTAGGTACTTTGCCCAGCTCTTCCTACAACTATAGACCGACTTTAGTGATCTACACCAAAAACTCTTGCTGAACAAACAAACTGAACGGACTGCCTTTTTTCTCTGTTAGATCAAACCGGCCGCTTCTTTTTTATTTTCATACATTTTTATTTATTATTTCTTGTGTGAGCCGCGCTCTTGCAAGGTCTGACTGACTTGCCTGTGATTATCTTTAAGCAGGCGACCCCTCTCGCACCCCTTCCCTTAAGCCAGAAAGAAAGATGGAGGTAAAAAAGCAAGAAAACAAGCTTGCAATGCAGCAGCTCCATAATTGATGACATTAGAAGCCGCCCCGCTTTCACAATGAGTCATCGCTGTTGCTCTCTCTCTGTCTTTCTCTCTCTCTGTTTTTTACGCCAGAACGAACATATTTGTATAGAAGAATAATTGTATTGAGAATATACAATCTGCGAGATTTATCTCATTATCACTCTGTCAATGCTCCAAATGTGATGAGGCAGGAAGTGTGTGTGTGTGTGTGTGCGTTTGTGTGTGTGTGTGTGTAACAGTGAGGAAGAGATAGAGAATGAGAGATGAGAGGAACACCCTGAAGCAAACAGTGCTTCTGGCACCGAGGCCTATCAGATGTGCAGGTTAGCGTCTGTAAATATCATTAGTGTATGTGTGTGTGTGTCACATGCACACACCCACCCACCCACACACACACACACACGCCCATTTGTATTTCAGTCTTCAAACACATGCCAGCCCTCCAGAGGCACTCGTTAGGATGAGGCCAGCGGAACAGACCTCATCGCCACTCTCGTTTGCATTCTATGAACACAACTGAGAACCTTGTCTCCTGCCGTGTTAAGAGGAGAAACTACATGTTATCGCTCTCTTTTTACGCTCTTTACGAATAAATAAATACATAAATAAATGTTGGCTTTTACGATGGAATTATGGCTATTGAATATTTTTTAAAAAGATGAGGAAGGGCGTAAACATTTGATACAAAAGTTGGAAATCTGTATTATGGTCATTATAGACTTGAAAATTAATTTGAGCTGTGGGGAAGAGTAATAAGTATAAAGCCTTAAATCCAAAGATTACAGTTGGATGTTCTCTGCTATTGTAAAATTGTACATTTCTGAGAAAAAAATTGTCAAGAAACTGTCAAAAAGTACATGATTACCTTCTGACATTGTAAGGTGCCAAATTTGTGAGATTGAAGTCACAAATTTTTGAGAACAACCACCGATATTTTCTGACATTGTGAAGTCATATATTTGCGAGTCCAAATTTCCAAGATTAAAGTCACATTTATGAGAAACAAAAACACTGATATTCTCTGACATTATGAAAAGTATAAAAGTCCACATTTCTGAGATTGTCTAAATTAAGGTCTAAATTTATGTCAATTACAACTTTAATTGGGAATTTCTGACTTTTTTCCCTCAAAATTATACTCCCCTCTAGCTCGTCAACATAACGTCAATGTAGCTTTAGCCTTTGAGAGAGAGAGAGGGAAAATCTGGGGAAAAAGTAAGAAGTTTTGACTTTTTTTCTCACAAATGTATGATAAAGTGCAAATTTGCTAGACAAAATGTGTATATTCTGTGACATCTATTTATGATGGTCCAATGTATTTTAGGGGGAATTTCATTCCTTCCCTCAGCTCCAGCAATTTTATTATTTTTATTTAATTTTACAATGGCCCTGATAAGTCATCATAGCATTTAGCCTTTGTTCACAATATGACTTTAAAAAAGATCCTTCACTTTCCTTTCTTACATTAATATGCAGAAATTTGGACTTTTCTCTCACCAATTTATGATAAAGTGGCAAATTTACGAGAAAAAAGGATATTCTTTGAAACTGTAACATAATACGGTATAGAGAAAAAAAATTCAGCCACCTGAATTTATAATGTCAGAGAATATCTGTCTTTTTCAGATTTTATAGCTTTTATACCATATTTCCAAATGTACAACTAAAACTAAATATACAAGTTTAAGATTGGAAATTGCAAAATTCTGACTACACAATGCCAGAGAATATCTGCGTTCTTTCTCATAAATCTACAACTTTAAGCTCAGACTTTTTGTATTTTGCCATGTCAGACAATATCCAACAATGACTTATCGAGGAGGAAAGAGGAGGCAAAAAAATAGAAGAAAGAATGTAAAAAAATAAAATAAAATAAAGGAAGAAAGTATCAAGGTGCCCCTGCGTGTTGCTTGAATAATTTGTGGCGTTGACACACTTCCTCGAGCTGCTACGCCTGCTAAAAGCTTTAGCTTGTACTTGAAGGGGACGCGAAATGGCTGCCGTCCCTCACGTCCCCACATACACACATGCACACGCGCACACACACACATACTCACACACACTGCTAGGATCATTGTCGCTGGGGCAAAGAGGTTAGCAAGCACTCTAGTCCACCGGGGTTTTGTAATAGTAATCGCTGCCGCTAGCTGAATTTAGTCCAAGAATTTTTGCCGTGTTTCAAGCCGAGAACCCATTACAGCCGTATTAAGAATGAATAAAGCCTTTTCTAACCAAGCCCCGTCTGGTGGACGTGATAATCCACAAAATGATCTGAAAGAGCAAGAACGCGCACCTTGACCTTGGCTTTTGTGGAGGCGACATTAAATAAATCTGTTACAATGCAGTTGCTTTCATAAATAAAACGAAAAATTTGAAAGGCTTTGAGAAGTTCTTGTGGTGTTCTGAAGAAGTTTTTTCTGACTGTGGGATGTGAATAACTTACCGTTGTCAACTCGCTTGGTTTGCGTGTTCATAGCTTTAGCATTAACTTTAAATTCTTAATAATGGAGATATGGCTGTTAGGAAAAATGCTCAAGTCAGTGAAATGAATTGGTGTCTTTTTAGGTTTGTGCAATCTTTTTTGGAAAGAAGGCTCAATGCTAACTTTGAAAGTTGATAGAGAACATAATATTTTAATATCAATAATATAAACAGGTGACTTCTCTTCTGGCGTGATGTCACAATTCGGAACAGTAACTTGGCCGATAGTGGGAAAACTCTCTGTCTATGGTTACTTTTTACACAAATGCTTTCAACAAAAGTTGCAAACCACCTAAACCACCAGCACCCCTTTTGTTATCTCAAGAAAACCACCTTCACTACGATGAGATCTTGAGGAAAAAACGCTTTCTACAGGAAGTGAGAAAAATAACTTTCAAGATCACAAAATCACAAGAAAAATCACTTGTGGTTTCAAGAAAACTACTTTCTTTACATTTAAATTACTAGAAAAAAACTCGAGATAACAAGAAAAAAATATGTTTTACTATAATAACAGCTAACAGCGTTTAAAGTCACTAGTTATGTTATCTCATCTTTACATAATAAAAATGACGCCTATGTAATCACTAATGGTGAAATATATTTAGGGCCCAACATTACACTAATTAATAAGCTTGCAAGCAAAGATTGAGATTCAATTTATTTTCTATACAATATTTTATACTGACCCTTACATAACGCAACGACGTAAAGATCGCATTAGTTCGCTTCTCATTTGTGTGTTAATTGCTCCACCACGTTTCACACCTTTGCACCCCAAATAACCCGTGGCGTCTTATTTGCATTGCTGCTTTGATATGAAATGCTGGTGGTGCAATATTTTGTCAGATCACTAGCGTTCCTTTGTTCGGTCATGTACCTGTGAAATACTGCTTTATGTTCCCACTAATATTAAATAATTCACCACCTCGTAGAGGAACTTCAAGCTTGGAAGCTCAGAGACTGGAAATCCCAAGGTGGAGCCACCGGTGGAAATTAGCTGCTTTATTTATTTAGTCTTTCGTGGCTATTGTAAGACAAATGGGAACTGCGAAGGTAATTACTAGACCGTTTAATTTGAATGAAAGAAAACTCTTTAAAACAAAAGGAATTTAATTAAAATGTGAATGAATAAATGAATGAAATGCGTATGAACACCGATCAGCCATAACATTATAACCACTGTCAGGTGAAGTGAGCAACACTGATTACTTTATTCTAGTGTCGATAAGTAGTTAGTGGGAAATGTTAGGCAGCAAGTGAAAATGTTCTGCTTACTACTGTAAAGTGAAAGTGAGCGATGATTTGTCATTGTGAACACACCACAGCACAGCACACAGTGCACCTTTTAAAAAAACTAATTGCAATGTAGTAACCCTACTTTGCAACAAAAGAACGAATATAAATATTTCTCTCTTTGCAAAGGTATTGAATTTCCAGAAGTGGCATCTGATAAGGTACTGTGTCTTTGCATCACAGCAGGCTCTTGGCATCTGCAAGATGGTGTCGGAGGATGGTGTCCACTTTGGCAAAGATGTATTTCTGCCATTTATCTTTTTCTGCGAATTTCTGTTCCTAATTACAGAGACGGTCCCCATAGAGCTCTTTTGTGTCTTGCTCAGGGGTCCAATAGCGGTTTTAGACTCTCCTGAGATTCGAACCAGCAATCTTTTGCTTCCTATCTCTCAGACCTTTGCCCCTCCGCCACCCCTTTATCCGCGAGGTGGGTCCTTAGAGTCTTTTTCGCATAACGTCCTGCTGATGAAATAAATTGTAATGATGACTGTCATTGCCCAAATAGTCAAAAAATCCCAAATGTACCAGAGTCTGTCTGGTTTGTGATCCCGTTGTACTTGTCTGCAGGTTGTGCAGAGGACAACGTGTTTGCGTTTTGTTTTTCACGAAAAACAACAGGCCTGCCCTCAGCGTGGCGTTCTGCATTTGAGGTTGCGAAATCAAAAAACAGTGGCTCGACGTGTACCCCGCCTCGGCTGTTGTTAGTCATAGTTTTGCTTCGCTTTCTCTCTCTCTCTCTCTCTGTGTCCGCAGTGTCCGATAAAGGTAACGTGCCCTGCCGATTTGGCAGCCAAACAGACGGAAGTATTCTCTCTTGACCGTGGCTTAAGTAAAACCGCTGCTTGGGCCTTTCATGAGCGTCCATATTGTGCGTCTCTTTGATGTGTCGGCCGTTTGAGCCTCAGCTTTTGCTCTCTACCTGGAAAAACACCCAGATGGAGGACAAGGAGAGGGTCAGAGATCCATGTCCACTTGCCATCTGTCCTATAGCTGCTACAGCCTTGTCTACACACACACACACACACACACACTTATTTCTATATTTGTGAGGTACTGCTTTTAAAAAAGATAGAACGCCTTTGTCATTGGAAAGCATTTTAAAGGAAATTACGGCTACACCTAACTTTAGTTTATCCTTCTACTCATTTAGTTTTTCAAAATAAAAATGTAAAATTTTTTGTGTTTTCAATTTCAATTCAAAAAATTGAGGCCGACTGTCACATCCAGACTGTTTTCACAAAGTCACAAAAACCTGACAATACTAAAGCTTTTCTCTCTGTATAGATGCAAATAGGTGCTCAAAAATAATGAATGTCTTCTAAAGGATCGGACATTTGGCCAGATTTTGATAATATTTAAGTTGTTCTAAATTGTAGGCTACCTTCAGGCTCTCACAAATAAATAAAAACCGGTTTGTCCCCTAAAAAAATTCAAAGCTGACAGAAATCCAAAAGTAACTGTAAATATCAGATTCTTCTGTATTTTAGGCCTGGTGGGCGGAACTTCTCAGATAGGAGGGTTCAGATGTCATTATTCAGATGTCCCCTAATGTGTTGTAGGAGTAGGGGACAACCTTCACAGATAAAAACATGATTTTCCCCCTAAAAGATTTTAAAGGTTACAAAAAGAGGATTTTTGCTACAAATTCAGACAATCAACACTATCAGGTCTTCACAAATACCTCAAATTCTGATTTGTTTTTTATAGACTGAAAAACTAAAAAATAACTGATTCTTTTTAAACTTTGAACACAAATGCACTCACATAAAACCTAGATTTTGTGAATCTCAATATGGCGCATAAGAATCCCTCACTGACCTATTTCTCTAAATCAAGTAGAACATTTGCAAGTTGGCTGCTTAAACAGCTTATATACTTTATATATTATACATACATAGTGTATATATGTGTGTGTGGATATGTGTGTATGTGAAGGAGAGAGATATTTACAGCAATGTAAGGTATTTCTTAAGAATCTTATTCAATCTTATCTAATTAGTTTACAAATGATATTTAATGAATCATGTTATTATTACATTACAGCAAATAGCTGCTTAATTAGGGGCACGTTTACACGCATGCATATATTTTTTGTAAACACAATATGTTATTTTTAAAATTGCATTTACATGACATTTGGTTAAAAAACAAAACAAAACCAACCCTGTTTACGCGTATGCAGATATTTTTCATCAACACAATTTTATATTTTTATCTTTTAAATTGCGCTTACGCAACATAACATTCACTTAAAAAAACAACTCACACTAGAGCACAAAATGATTCCAAACTCGAATGTTTACCACTTGACTGCATCATCTTTTTTTTCTGTCAGTGAATAGCAGGCAACATGCCGAGCATGGGTACAGTAGCTTTCTTCATGGTTACCATAGTCACCATCCATCCATCCATCCATCCATCCATCTATCTATCTATCTATCTATCTATCTATCTATCTATCTATCTATCTATCTATCTATCTATCTATCTATCTATCTATCTATCCATCCATCCATCCATCCATCCATCCATCCATCCATCCCTCTCTCCAACCTTCAGCCACATCTCTCTTTTCTTATCTCTCTGTCGACCTCTCTCTTACCTTACATCCATCCATTATGTCTTTTTCCCTTTATATTCCCTCTCTCTGTCTCTCTCTCTCTCTCTCTCTCTCCTCTCCCTCTCTCTCTTTCTCTCTCTCATGTCTGAAGTGTCTTCTCCTCAGTCTCCCTCCTGCTTTACCTTGCCACTCTCTCTTTTCCTTTCTGCCACCCCCATCTCTCTCCCTCCTCTACCTGATTCTCTCTCTTTTATTCATCTCCAGCCATTTTTGCACGAACTCCTTTCGGCTGCTCCGTCAGAACCCCCCATACACCCCCCCCCCCACCATCCCCCAGCCTTTGTTATATTTCAACTCGCCTTTACAATGAGAGAGAAAACAGTAATTATGCGATGTGTAAAGAGAGTGGCCTTGCTCTTTCACACACATAATCACAACAGACAGCTCGGCATGCCCGTGATCAATGGCCTTTGTCCCGCGTTAATGCGAGTATTTAGTAACATGACTCCAAACAGACTAAGAGCTCAATACGTGAATGCCACTGGTTTGCAGTCAATATGGCCGTCCTCAAATAAAGCAGCTCGCTCTCTGTTGGTTTACGGCTTCTATATAATATTTCTGGATCGATAAAACCCTGCTTGGTTAGTTCATTAAAAATGTAGTACACTGTGGTATAGAGATTAGCCTGAATTTAGGGTGGCAGTACGGGAACATGTGGGAAGCTAGGTTGCCAATTAAAAAATGTTTTCAGCAGTTACTCAAAGTATATTATCAGAACACAAGTTGGAGAAAAGTTTTTATACACATAATTTTATGGTTCTTAGCTTTTGTTAGTTGTGTGAGTCTGGTCTTTGTGTGAAAGCCATTATGTGAACTGCACTGGAGATTTTCTTTAGCTATTCACTTGAAATCATTCAGAATGGTAGCAGTGCATATAGAGATGGAGAAAATGACAAGTTTGAGAATGTCATATTATATTCCTGATTAAAATGTACATTCAGTCTGATTTATTCAGCCAAGACACTCTGCTTCGGAAAGAACATTAGACTTGACTCCAGTGAAAATAAATCTTTAAGGGTGTATTCACACCAGGAAAGTCTGTTAGTTCACTTGAGCACAACAGCTTTATTTTAAATATGTCGTCATTATGATTATGGTGATTTTTCATTAGCCGATTTTTTTGGTCCCCCCTCCGACACTCTGTGCCCTAGGCGCAGTGCATGATGCACGTTATGGAAGCGCCGGCTCTGAACACAGTCATGGAGATTGTTTTCTTTGTCCTTATAGCTATATGGTTTATACAGTTACATATGTTTGCAGAAATGTTTGAGCGTCAAAAAGCGTTTAACGCAATGTCAGTTTTACAATATGATGTTAATAATTTTGCAACGGCGAAGACGTGCTACAAGACGGCTGTGTGTAATGAGAGCTCCACGTTAACGCACAACTCATTTCTAGCACTGGCTATACACGTCTGTGTGTGTTGCGTATTTATCCAAACAATTATTTCCCATAATGCGCGACACTGACAGGAGCTGATTAAATCCAAAAAGGTGTGCTTTTTGCAACTGGGTCGGATCAAGGTCAAACTGCTTTCACACCTTAAACCGACCGTACCCACGTCTGTTAAGAACCAAACCGAGCCCACCTCTTCAGCTGGGTCTCAGTACGCTTGTTTGGTTCACACCTGAGTTCGGGTGCTTGTATTCACACCTGCCCAAAAGGTCCGAAACAAGAGAGGAAACTAACTTGGGTTCATTTTAAGCAAACTAAACAAGGCAGGTGTGAATACACCTTGAAATGCTATTTATACTACAAGTAAGTATCTGATATTAAGTACTTAACTGTTGAGTACTTATTTAGCAGATATTAGTACATGTTAATAATTACAGAATCTACTTGACTGAAAATCTTAAAATTTAGTACTGTAATTAGCTCATTTTTAAACTATGAAGCCAATTCTTAAAATCTTTTGCAAAAATGATGAAGGCCAGATTCTGGCATGATTCATCATGGCATTGGCACCGAGTAACTGGAACATGTTTGGATGTGTTGTTTGAATTCAAGGTTTAATAGTTGGCACCTTAATTTACATAAAAGCTTTCAGGTGGCTTTCGACATCTAATTCCAAAAAGGAAAACATGTTTTTATGGTTACAACGGGCAAAATTTTGCTGTCAGTAAAATGGGCTGGTTACATTTACGTTATTCAGCTGAAATTCTTCTCCAGAGTGCTCAGGGACCAATGATGATAATATTGGAGGCAGGATTCGAACCCACAACCTTTTGGTACAGAGGCGAGTATCCTAACTGCTAGACCACAATCACCCATAAAGTAACACAGACCCCCGGAACTCTGAAGGGCACCCCATCCTCCTCTGGGCGACCAGGTGGCATGAACATTTAATACGCAAGTTCACAAAACATTAGTTTAATATTAATCGTTAATTAATCATTTTTAAAGAAGTGAAGCTATAAAAATAGTCCAAAGACGCTGTGAACATATTAAAATAGTCTGAGGGATGCTTTCGAATCCCAAGTCGTTGCTGGGGCTGCTTGCTAAATATAAAATTAGTTCAATGTTAAATTGGTAATTCAGTGCAAGTCAATAGGGTCCGAAAAAGTCTCAGCTGGTTCCAGATGTTTCAGAGGTTAAAAATAGACCTAGTAAACAGACCGTCTGTAGGTTTAGAGCTACTAGTTAATTGTTTATACCAGAGTTGTATCTATCACCTGAGCTAAAGAAAACTAATGAAATGTAGATTTTTAAATTACATTTAAAAAGTTGAAAAATTTCGTACAACTTTTCAGTTCAGTGCCAGTGGTCCCAATTGGAATGAAGTAGTTTGGAAAATGAATGAATGACTTCAGTTCAGTACTTCCCTCAGATGCTTGTAGGAGGGTGTTTAGTAAAAATGTAAAGACAGTAAGCGACTTAACAGTTCTGATAGTGAAGGTTTGTGCCACCAATAAGGTTCCAGAACTGAAAAAGCATTTTTCTTAACTTTCAAGTAGCTGTCAAGTCGAGCTGAACTGGATGCCGTTAGCAGACAAAAAGTAACGCAGTTTGATCGTTGCTGATAGGTGACAGGTGGCTGAACCATTTTTTAGATTTGTAGGCAGGCATTAATGTATTAAATCTAATGCTGGAACCTACAAGGTGGGAAATTTCAAGAAAATGTCACATAGCAACTCAGATTCTCAGAGAATCAGATCCCACAATCTCACTACTAAATTCATGATTCTACATTAAGTCACTGGAAATTTTTCCATCAACCAAGCATTGTGTGAATGAGTAGGAATCGGTAGTAGTTTTACATAACCAAGTTGGATTGACCTGCTCAGAAAGCTGTCTAAAAGAGATGGAGCACTTTTAGGAGAATAGTGATGCAATGGCTGGATGATTTAGGGGAAACATCAAAACACGCTGGCAAATTAAGGTTGAATTTTTAAGTAGATATGCTTGAAGCTTCTGACAACAAAAGTTTGTATTCTTATATCTTTGTATTTGATCTAATATCAAACATCTGCCATTACAAACCATATATTGCTGAATAAAGAGGTTGATCTTATCGGTCAAACGTTTGCAGGAGCATTTGTCGAAATAAATAAATCAGCCTTTACCCGCGTCAATTACATAGGTCACCAAATTTCAATGTCTCCATCCAACCGTCATGATCGAGTTACTGAATGCAAAACGATCGAGTTTAATGCATTCGACTTCTGCTCTCTCTAAACGCATTGTCCGGCTTGCTGAGACCGTAGTCGTATTGTCTGTGCAGCGCCAAAAGGCCAGGGCCACTGGAACCCAGAGAATTCACTGTTATTCAATATAAGGCACAGTCAAACTAAAACTAAAGACTTTTATTCCATTATGTCATAACCAACAATGTGTAGCGGAAAAAAGATAAAATTCTCCCCAAGAAGATACAACTGAACATAGATGCCTTCTTACTAACCAACTCATTTAATTATAATTTTAAAAACGGATAAACAAATGATACGTGGATTTTCAAAAAGATCTTCAGAGAAGACAATCCGTGAACTTCACTCCTCTGCATTCCATTTTAAACCTGACAAATTGTTAACAGAATAAGAACTATACAACATTCCCTTTTATCCTGTTTATTGCTAGTTCTGCTTCTCAACCTTATGAGTATCGTTTTTTCTGCATGTCATTATGTTATAATAACAGTAATAAAGGCCGAAGGTAATTTCAGGAGTTCATTACAGCCATGCGGTGGTTGGTAATAATAAGCCTCTATTAGGTTTGAGTTCATGGTCGTGGCAAATGGAGTGAATATAGTATTGACTTGAGTTCTGGTGAGGTCAAGATGGAGAGATATGACTAGATTTTATAATTATGTCTGAACAGTGCAGTTATGACCCAATCGATCAGGAGAAGAGGATTCGACCATTATACGATCAAAGGACACTCCTGAGTATTGGTTTGGCACGTAGACAGTAGACCTGACCTTTTATGAACCTTAGAGAGAGTTTGAATACCTAAGATGTAGCAGTAACTTAATTTTAAGAGTCTTGAAGACTCTTTTTGTGGGAAAGTTTAATAATGGCTGGGTTTCATTCTCACATTATCAGTATTTCCCTGCCTTAAAAACTACTTTTTTGGCTGAATATTTTTGATTGAGCAAAGCTAAGTTCTTATACACTTTAAAAAACGTGGCACCTACACCAACGACCAAAGGAGTTAAATCTGTCTATCATATGGTCATTCGTTATTCAAATAATAACCAAACACCCAAAGCCAAATCAACTTGTAATTTTTCATTAATAAAGAAAAAATGAATAACGAGCAGAGGTGGGCAAAGTAGCTAACTTCGTTACTTAAGTGAAAGTACAGATACCACTAGTCAAATGTTACTCCAATACAAGTGAAAGTCGTACAGTCACATTTTTACTTAAGTTAAAGTACTGAAGTACTTGTTTGAAAAAATACTTAAGTATTAAAAGTACGTCTTCTTTCACCACATTGTTGCATTATTGCCACTTAGAACACCTAAGGCCTCTGACTAGCTTGTAGACGCTGTAGAATAAGGAATTGGTAGAATGTTCCTGAATGAAACACAACTTAAACTGATAAAGAAAACCAGTCATTAGTTTATTTTATAAATTAATTGTAAGACTACACACCCCCACAAAACAGCATGGTTCTGACACAGCTCTGGCAGTGTGTGCACACATATATGTGTATGTTAATCAGGAGGACAGTGCAGTAGCTGTAAATGCAGCTCACAACATGAAAATCAACATTCAAACCTGCTTAAAACCCAGGTTTACACCTCTAGCGTCATGACTTTCCAACAGCAACAATGTTAATCAAGACAAAACGGCAGAACTGTCTGAGCTTGGTTTTATAGTTGCAGTCTACAGGCGTGACGTAACCCTGCTGATTACTGACAGACTGTCACCTGCCAAACAACCAATCACCTTTTAGAAAAGGGGAATAACATCCACTTTATCCCCAGATTTGAAAGTAACGAGTAGCGAGAACCTTGATAGAAATGTAGTGAAGTAAAAAGTACAGTATTTGTCTTGAAAATGTAGTGAAGTGGAAGTCAGAATTTTCAAAATAAAATACTACTCAAGTGAAGTACAGATACTCAAAAACTCTACTTAAGTACCGTACTCAAGTAAATGTGCTTAGTTACTGTCCACCTCTGATAACGAGTGATTTAATTTCCACCAACTACTGCTGATGTATAGCAGCACCAATGATAATATAATGAACATAGCTAGCAGATATTAGCACTTGTTAGAGAGTTTGCAGGTCATTAACTAGCTAGATAATGCTAACGTCTGTGTAAAGAGTATGTTGCGTTAGCGTTCAGTGCTAGTATAACTATACAGCTAAAAGTGAATCTATGAGGCAAAATTTCTTCATTGAGTCCCCAGTGAATGTAGACACGAATATACCGACTCAGACTAGCAAATCCTCCTTTGTTCGTGCTAAAATTGGCTATTGTTATGGCACTACTCTTGTTCTTTCTCTGTCTTTAGCTTTGGAACTCGGGACTAAGCTGAGTTTAGCTCATTAATGAGCACGTAATGACACAGTCTTGGAAAAGAGACTCTTGGAGAGATGCAGATGGGCTTTAGCCATTAGCGCAGCTCTGTGTGGGAGGTTCCGGGATCACACACTGAGCCAAATAAACTGCTCTTCCGCCTTTTTTCCCCCAGCCTCAGCTTAGCGTACAGAGCAAAGTTGTTCTAGCCGGGTTTCAGTCTGACTTGCACTGCAGCTCCTTATTGTCACATACTGCTATTTGTGTTGTACAGGAAGCCTGTCGGGGAAAAGTTTACAGCGCTGCCGGTGGAGCACATGGTGGAGAAATATAAACCTGGGCTATGATAAATTCACATGTACTGACAGCTCAGTGTGTGTCAACGATGTCGTAGATGGACTTTTCACTTGGGCGTGACACTTGATTTTTTTTTTCGCTGATTGTACATGGAGGGGGTGTGGTATGTGTGAGAATGTATATTCTTACATTCGATTTAACTTAACTACCGAATATACACCACCACATTGACTTCTCTCTGCCTATTTGGATAGGGGAGTGCATCTACATATCTCCATAGAACATAAAACGATTGTTGTCAAGAATCTACATGACCTGCCTGCACAAAACACCCACATATGCATAAAAATCTATATGATAGTTACTGTTTCATAAATTCTTTGTCTCTTAACATGGAACTGGTGCTGATCACTTGCTGATAGCATAATATAATCAACATACCAATGAACCTGTCAACTCCAGTTTACACCTGTTTATTTCATTTTGCCTGCTGTTGCAGCAGAATTTCTGGACGCAAGTACCCACATTCTGCTCATTTATACATTCTATTTGTAGTTTACAATCATACTTTATTTATACAGTAAGTGTATTTTACTCATTGCATGCCTTCTGTATAGTAAACATGTCAAAAAAGGGGAATTATATACCTTTACTCCTAAGCAGTACTATATATTTCAGTCCAATGTGTCAGTGACAAAGAAAATCATTCTCTTTAAGAAAAAACAATATTAAAATGCACATTCATCTCCTCTTGGCAGATGGTAGCGCAACGGTTAGGGAGTTTGCCCTGTGGTCAGAAGGTCGCTGGTTTAAGTCCTGGACTGGTAAAGGTACCACTGAGGTCCCCAAGCACTGCTAGGCCAAATGAAGAGGTCACATTTAATTGTGGTGCACTGTGTGCTATGCTGTGGCGTGTTCACAGTGACAAATACTCACTTCACTTTCTTGTTAGATCATATATTTGAAGTTTTTATCAGCTACGGTTCACGTGACAAGGCTCTTAAAGACTGATCAGTGCGTTGAGTTTGTTTTGTAGAAAATAAACTGGGTTTCTGCAAGTTCCAAAATCTTGGTCCTGATTTTGCTGCTGGCCTTCGATTTTATTCTTTCATCAGCCGACGAAGGATTTACTCATCTTGACAAAGCTAAACAAGCGTGTGTTGGGATGCGTTGTGAATGTCGGAATCGTCACTTTACATGCCATGAATTATTATCTTCGTGTCAGAGTAATTGACATTCCGCACTTTCCTTTTTCATTTGCACTTGTGGATAATTGCAATTTTTCACTCGAGCTGTGCTCGACGCAATTAGCCGATGCAATTTTTCTTTTTATTTTTTATTTTTCTCACAAAACGTTTGTGCCTGGCCGTTGTCGACATTGCGATCGTTGTCGAGAGCTTTGGCAACAAATTAAGATGCCGCACTCCTTATTTTGTGTCGTATCGTAACTTTCGGAGCCAATTATAGCTTATTAAATCTCCTGCGATTGTCGCTTAGGATCCGGGGTTGGGCCTCATCTCCCACCTTCCATCAAATTAACCAGATGTTCTTTTAGGGAACGTCACTGCTAGCGTTACGTTAATTAGCTGCTAAACGGCGAGTCGACTTTGCGCTCCACCAAAACTACAAGAACGCGTTTAGATTCATATTCATATTCATCTCATGATGAAGAGTCCCTGACCGAGCAATTTGAAGAAGCCAAATGCAAAACAAATGAGGAGAAAGCTTTGTCATGAAGCTAATAACGATCTGGAATTGAGTCGCGTGAGAGTGGGTTTGTTTTTGTAGAGTTGCTTTGTGATTCAAGAGAATTTACAATGTTTAAAGGTAACACATTCTAGTATTGTGCCAAGAAAATGTAACAGACAATAACAACTTTAGACAGATGGAGAACGTTAAATAAATAATGCATGTGATTTTGAAGAAATTCAGAGTGACTGATTATGACAGTAAAAAGTCAAAGACAATTTAAAAGTAGCTTAGCAACACTGTGGAAAACCTCTAGGATACCAGAACTGGCACTGCATAATTAAATATTTACTCTGTAAAATCAAACGTCAAACAATGCAACTTTCAGCCTTCCAACGAGGTTGAGAAGGACTTCACACATTTAGTTAAACCTTCAGGAGTTAACAGGCTTATTCATTTTCTAAATATCAAAAATATAGTAGCCAAGGACTGTTTCCTTATATTTCTGAGAATTTTGAGTGTTTTCTTGATGCCTCTCAACTCGCTTTGCAATGTCCTATAATGTTCTTTTCAGACCTGCGTTTTAATTAAAAAAAAATTTTTTTTACAGCCGCTGAAGTCCTGCGTCTGTTTCTGTATTTCAATATTTCATTGGGTCGGCGATCAGGGCTCTAATTTCTTTGTCCCCTCTCTCCACGCTTTGTGCAGCCTCGTTGGCATGCAAGGTCACCAGACACGCGAACAACTGTTGCTGCAATCTGCCGCGGGCGTAGGAGTGAGCGATCTGGTTTGCTAGCTAATGCTGGAGCTCTGTTTTACGTAAACACCTCAGATAGGCCTTGATAAAAGCAACTTGAGTCTGTGTTAAATGGAATGTGAGGTCCTGAGGTGACTTTCATGGCTGATTCTCATGGATTAGTAGGGAAAGGGTCGAGAGGTCCATTTGTCCGCTGATTTAGTGTTTGATGGCTAATCAAACTATGATCACATTAATCCTAGTGGAGTGTTTGTGGGCTAGTGGTTAGGATACTTGCCTTTGGACCAAGAGCTCATGGGTTCAAATCCTACCTCCAGCACTACCACCACTTGGTTCCCTGAGCAAGACCCTTGACCCTGGTAGACTGACCATGTAATTAGGAAATGGAAGTTTCTCTGGATAAGAGCTGGATTAATTGTATCAATGTGGCTGCAGGAGATCCTTGTGAGATTCCTAGGAGATGCTTGATAAGTGGCATGGATTGGACATGTCCAGTTTCTCACACTATATGACCACACTGGGTCAAAATTGAGACCAGGGTAATGCTGGTCTAGTAGTAGGATACTTGCCTCACCACACCTTAAGCTCAAGTTGCTCCAGGGAGACTGTCATTTAATTATGGTGGACCAAACCACTCAGCAGAGCACAAAAGCCATGACATAAATTAAATGAGTTACAACACGAATGCAAAAGCAGTGAAATTAGGGAATGGATGTTATGCTGGACTGTGGTGTGTAGGTGTCCGCCTATGGCTGATCCCTGCCTCGCACCCGTAGTCCTTTGTTGAGATCACAAGACAAACAATTTGACTCATGAAAAGAAGTAACATTAGTTGTGATCTCAAAATAATGAAAAGTAACTTAATGGTGATGTGTGCTTCATTCATTTTGGTAAATGTATTATTTTATTTCATTTATTTCAGTGTTTGTTGGTTTTGGTAACTTGGTATTGGACCTTGTGAAAAAATTGAGTACATTTACACCACTCTCCACAGGCCAATATGGATGATGATGATGATGATGATGATGGCATCCACCTCAGCCTAGATGCCTGGAGAAGAGCTGGTGTAAAATGAAGCACTGATGAAATTTTTTGTTTGACAACAACTTTAAGAAACTTCCACCTACCGGACTGCTTCGGTCCCAGTTGACCTATCCCTGGTGGATATTACAAAAAATGAAAGCACCTTGTAACCTCAATTCAACCCTAATCACAGACATTTGTTATGACCACTGATGCAAATTCATGAGTGATTGCACGAATAAGGTCGGATGACAAGCACATTGGATGAGTGCATGCGTTCGGTTTGTCCAAAAAATACAGGAGAAAAGCAGAACAAGGCAGTTATAATGAGGAGAG
Organism: Distichodus sexfasciatus; assembly: GCA_032718565.1. NCBI lineage: Eukaryota > Metazoa > Chordata > Actinopteri > Characiformes > Distichodontidae > Distichodus > Distichodus sexfasciatus. The sequence goes on from JAVGVS010000271.1 coordinate 87,739, forward strand.
CGCTGTGTTTATGTGCCTCTATCTTCCCCCCCCCGACTGTGTCAGTAATCTACAGTCCGCGGAGGTTTATGTAAGTCTGCATTTCACAGGCGGGCTGGAGAACTGTTGATTCAGCATTTCCGTGCCCGCGTTCTAGAACCTGAGTTGAGCTTTAGATTACCGCAGTGCAACTGTGGAATTTGGATTCTTTAGGGAGGAAGCACACACGCTTTAACTCGCGCACACAGCTCTTAGCTTTTACCACTGAGAGCCAGCAGAGGGTAGAACCTGACCAAAGCCAAAAGCAAGACGACGTGGAAGTTTACAGAACTTGCACCAAAAATATATTTTCAGTTAAGATCAGAGTTACAGAAAAACAGTTGCTTTAGTTGCTTTAGGCCTGAGGCTGTAAAAAGGAAATATTTTTTGACTTGTCATTTACAAACAACGCTACTGTATATACTAAAACAATTGAGTAATTATTCAGTAAGACGCAGTTTCAAATTTGACTTGGGCCACAACAAGAAATAAAACAGACAAAAGCAAACTCACCATGTCGTGCTGTGATCCAAGAAAATAGCCAGAACTCTCCAAGAGGATTCAAGCCCACACTGCTTTCTTTGCATTATTTTAAGATCACAACTAGTTTTGTCTTGTAATCTCAAGTTGAGCTGTTTTTTTGTGATTTCTGTTTTTTCTAACATAAAACTTGAGATCATCCTGAGACCTAAAACTGATGCAAGAACCAGACAAAGGGGTGTAGCAGATTTAAATAGGAACAAACCCAGGTGAAGCACATTAGTGCAAATACAGAGGGAAAGACAGAGAGGCCACTAGTGGTCAGTAGGGGGGATTGCAAGTCATACTTATAGCACTATTGAAAAATTTGGTCATGTCTAGTTCAAGACATATTTCTTCATGACAGTTTGATCTACAATTACAATTAAATTAGTTTTCTTTTCTGGGAGGTTAGACTAAGGGCTTGTTTGCATGTATGCAGATATTTTTATAAATGCATATTTTTTATACGTTTATTTTTTAAAATTGCATTTACATGCCAATCGGTTTAAAAAAAGAGACCTGTTTAGACATAAGCATCTATTTTTATAAACTAATATTTTTTATACATTCATTTTTAAAATTGCGTTTATATGACATCCGGTAAAAATAGACCTGTTTACACATATGCAGAAATTTTTATAAACATATTTTCTATGCGTTAATTTTTGTGTGTGTGTTTACACAACATTTGATTAAAAAAGGCCTGTTTACACGTATGTGGATATTTTTATAAAATATTTTTTATGTTGATTTAAAAAAATTGTGTTTACACGACGTTTGTTTAAAAAAAGACCTGTTTACACTTATGCAGACATTTTTATAAACGCATATTTTTTGTGCGTAAATATTTCGAATTGCGTTTACACAATATTTGGTATAAAAAAGACCTGTTTACACATATGGAGATATTTTTATAAATGTATATATTTTTTATATATTTACTTTTTTTTATTGCATTTACAGGACAGTCTGTTAAAAAAAATCTCAGTACACACTAGAACACAAAATGATTCCAATAGCAGGCGACATGCCTAGCATGGATCACGATACAGTAGCCTTCTTTATGGTTACCATAGTCACTTGTGGTATGTAAGGAATTTAAGGTATTTAAGGTTCAATAAAACTAAATATGTCATTGTTTCAAGAACACTGCATTTTACTCGTTTACACGTATCCACAGAATCCAGCGTTTTAAAAAAATCGCGAGAATCTTAACTGAGACCAAGATCAACACTGTTTCGAACCGTCACAAAAATGAACTTGACTGCAGGTGGAATCTAATTTATTTTACATTCTCGCTGGTTTCAAAGTGTCCTACATGCACAAGGGGCACTCAGGTCATCGACAGCTCGACTTGTTTTCAAGTGCAAATGCTCCCTCGAGACTTCCCCAGTTGGTTTTGGCCAGAGCTGGTTCTTGTTGTGTTCCAGGCTTTCAGCTCTGTGGCTGGATGTTCACTTTTTAATATTTGCTGTAATATTCCAGCCTCCCTTTTTTAGCTCTGCATTTAAAAAAAAGTTAGTGTTCCCAAGAAAGTTTGGGTCAATTTTTAGTCCAACATTCCAAATGCACAGACAGGAAGATAATAGGTCGTTCGAGAGCAACAGGCCGCAGGTTTTTATTATGCAACAATGTGCAATCAGTGCAGCTACAATGCCTCAGTGCTCACAGTGGGACACTTTTACACTCGCTAATATGTTGTAGTTGGGGATTGGTTATGATGATGCAGACGTCTTCCGACTTTTATTTTTCTTCTGACTTTGTTTATTTTTGTGCCATGAGGACAGCATTTGGGATATTGTGTGTTTAAATTAGTATTTTGCACAACGAGTTAACTAAATCAGACTCCAGGATTTCATGATGTTGCGATCGGAAATGTTCCCGCAAATTCATTGCAACTTTTCTGCAATTTTTGACAAAACATTGTCGTTTCCTGCAAAACGCTGAGCCATACACACAAAAAACATAACTAGAGTATTTTCTAGATTATTTTTCCACATACAATAACAGCAGTTTTTTTTTTAAAGGTAATTTGTAGTTTGTCGTATCCGTTCAGCTCACACCCATATAGAGAGATTGAGAGATAAGATCTTTCTTTCCTTGTCTGCTCTTCATCAGTCAAGCCTTTGAGACTCGTATCATTCGTCTTGTGTGAGGAGCTGACCCCCTCCCGGAGGGAGCGGCAGAAATTAATTAACTGCCTTCTCCTCACTTACTCTTTCTATAAGACGGGATTTAACTGTCTGTCGTAGGTGGGGCCAAGGTCACTTCTCTCCGTTCATGCTGAGCGCTTTTGTTTGAGGCCAGAGAACGAGTGTGTTTTCTTCCAGTATTTGTTCGGGAGTTTTTGCGACGGTCAGTTTAGGGGTAGCCACTTATAAACGGTATCATTAAAAGTAACTAACTACAGCTGAACTACTGGTTTAATACGCATCCAAGCTCAATATCGCTCTTTCTGTACCCTCTCTCTTTTCTTTTCTCCTCTGCCCGTACCTCTGTGTCGCATTCTTTGTTTTTCTCTTTCTCTTCATCTCCTGTCTCCATTGTTTCTCATTCATTCATTCATTTTTCGAACTGCTGCATCCCAACCAGGGTCGCGGGGGACCGGAGCCTATCCCGGGAACTTACAGGCGCAAGGCGGAGACCAACCCTGGGCAAGCGCCAGTATATCACAGGGCACACACACTCACGCAATCACACTCACGTTCACACCTTACGGGGCCAATTTAGAGTCACCAGTTAACCTATAGTGCCTGTCTTTGGACTGTGTGAGGAAACCGGAGCACCCGGAGGAAAGGAAAGCATTCAAACTCTACACTTTCGTGGCACTTTTCCCTTCTCTCTCTCATCTCTGTGTCATTCTTTCTTTAATATCTTCTTATCTTTCTTTCTCTTTCCCTTACTTCCCCCGTTTTTTGTTTTGACTCTCTGTGTCTCTTTGTTTTTCTATTTCTCTTCGCCTCCTCTCTCCTATCTTTCTTTCTGGGCACTTGCTCTCATTCTATTCTCTTTCTCTCACTCTTCTTTCTCTCATTCTTTTTCTTTATCTCTGCATTGCTTTCTTTCTTTCTGCCTTTGTCTCTCTCCCCCTCTCTCTTCATCTCCCTTCTTCCCTTCTCTCTCTTCATCTTCTCCCTTCTTTCTTTCTTTCTTTCACCCCCTCTTTTTTCCTCACTTCCCCCATTTTCAGTTCGACTCTCTGCGTCTCTTTTTTGGTTTTTCTCTTTCTCCACATCTCCAGTCTCCTTTCTTTGTTGGCACTTTTCTGTCATGCACTCCTTGCAATATTCTCTCTCTCTTCTTTCTGTCTCATTCTTTTTCTTTATCTCTGATTTTCTTTCTTTCTTCTCTCCTCCTCTCTTTTCCTATCCTTTCTTTCTTACTTCCACCTCCCTTTTACCTCCTTTTCTTCCCACACCTCTGTTTTCTGTGTTCTACTTGTTGCATCTCTCTTTTTAACTGCTGTTCCTTGTCCCTTCCATCACCTCCAAGTTGGGCCCTGATATGCAAAGACACACTTTAACATCTCAGACCCAAACAGGGACGAGATTCCGTCCTTCGGGAACTCTGAGAAGTTTAATTAGCAAATCAATAAAGCCGTCGCGGTGGGAAACTCGTCTGCACGGCCGACTCAGACCTCCAATCGTGCATACGCTGGTCGACTCCACCGCCTCCGGTGCTGACGAGCTTCTTCTTTTCTGTTTCTGACAAGCTTTTAATTGGCGTAAACTCATGTTTATTCATGTCAGGTGCTGTGATTATTTTCCCCTGGTTGATGAAGGCAGGCTGTAATTCATTATTGCGGATTTGATTGTGTGAGCGAGTGTGTGTTTGCATGCGTGATTTATGCATACATGCTCTGGTGTGGCAGCGATTAAATCGGAACACTACGACTCTCGATACAAAAGGAAAACTTGTCCGCCGTGACTAAACTACAAGAGATATAATTCACTCTGATTTTAGGGTTCTTGGTTGGATATCCAAGAAATGGGAGCACGCATATTGTCACTTCCTGCTTCAGCCCTCAGAAAACGACTCGGAAACCGAGCACCAACGGCAAATAGAACACACCATTATGCGCAGCCAGTCACTGAAGATGAATTCTTTCTAAATTTAAACCATTTGGTAAAAAAAAAACAAACAAACCAAAAAACCAATCTGATGAATAAAACTGATGACTGATAATGAACTAACTATGGGATTCTAACTAATCAGGGGTTAGCAACTAACTTAGTGTACATTAGCTACTAACATAGTGTACGTTAGCTACTAACATAGTGTACATTAGCTACTAACATAGTGTACGTTAGCAGCTAACATAGTGTACGTTAGCAACTAACATAGTGTACATTAGCTACTAACATAGTGTACATTAGCAACTAACATAGTGTACGTTAGCTACTAACATAGTGTACGTTAGCTACTAACATAGTGTACGTTAGCAACTAACATAGTGTACGCGTACGTGGCTACTAACATAGTGCACATTAGCTACTAACAGTGTACATTAGCAACTAACTAGTGTACATTAGCTACTAACATAGTGTACATTAGCTACTAACATAGTGTACATTAGCAACTAACATAGTGTACGTAGCTACTAACGCAGTGTACATTAGCAACTAACATAGTGTGCACTGGCTACTAACATAGTGTGCGTGGCAACTAACATAGCATACATTAGCAACTAACGCAGTGTTACGTGGCTACTAACGGTGTGCATTAGCTAACTAACATAGTGTACGTTAGCAACTAACATAGTTACATTAACTACTAACATATTGTACATTAGCTACTAACATATTGTACATTAGCTACTAGCATAGTGTACGTTAGCAACTAACATAGTGTACATTAGCAACTAACATAGTGTACATTAGCAACTAACATAGTGTCGTTAGCTACTAACATAATGTACATTAGCTACTAACATAATTGTACGTTAGCAACTAACATAGTGTACATTAGCAACTAACAGTGTGGATAACGCTAACATAGTGTACGTTAGCAGCTAACATAGTGTACGTTAGCAACTAACATAGTGTACGCAAAGCAACTAACATAGTGTATGCGTTAGCAACTAACATAGTGTTTGTTAGCAACTAACATAGTGTACGTTAGCAACTAACATAGTGTGCATTAGCTACTAACATAGTGTACATTAGCAACTAACATAGTGTACATTAGCTACTAACATAGTGTACATTAGCAACTAACATAGTGTGATTAGCAACTAACATAGTGTGCATTAGCTACTAACATAGTGTGCATTAGCAACTAACATAGTGTACATTAGCAACTAACATAGTTAGTGCATTAGCTACTAACATAGTGTGCGATAGCTACTAACGCAATTATTGCATTAGCAACTAACATAGTGTGCACGTTGTAGCTAGCATAGTGTGCAGTTAGCAACTAACATGTAGTGTACATTAGCAACTAACATAGTGTTTGCTTACGTAGTTAATGGCATTGACCAAGTATGCTTTTTGGAAGCTTTACACTTAGGTCACATGGGGACAGGACAGAGGAATGACAGACTATACCACACAAAGAAACACAAGACATAGCAGGTGCATCTGGGTAACCGGCTGTGAAATAGAGTCAAGCCAGTGCTTTTCAATAAAAGTATTAACTAACTAGTGTTCTCCAGCGTCGTAGCGACTTTCATGTCCTAATTTCAGGGACAGTTTTTCTGAGAGCAACTCAGGGTTAAGGGTCTTGCTCAGGGGACTCAGTGTTGGTACTGGAGGTAGGATTCAACCAAGACCTCTTGGTCAGTGATGAGTCATTTCTAACCTGTCCACCACCACCGATTAGTTTTACTCTATAGCCACAGCATGTGGATGGTAGTGTGTATGCGTGGAATTGTGCTCATTTGCTTTCGGCCCACACACACACACACGCCTCATTCCTCATCTGTCCGTCTCATCAGTTTTGAATTCATATCAATAAATAATTCCGACCTCTCAAAGTCACCGGGAGCTGGGAATTCGGAAGGCGTTTTAGTTGCGGCTCCCAGCTGCTCATTTTGATGTAACCTTTAGAGGGAGCTTGCCAATATCCCTCTCCTCCTCCCCGAGGCCGCTGGGTCTGAGGTGTGTGTGTGTGTTTGGCGGCCGGCGTCTGTCCTTCGGTCAGGGCTGAACTGGTTCTCTGGGCTGCGTTCACCTTTATTTACCTTTTATTAGCACCAGCTTTGTGGTGACATTTCATCCGCCTGCTCCTGCCTGCGATCTCATACACACTCTTATGAGACACACATACACATACACTCTATCTTTCCCACACTAATTATTTTACTGCCTTCTGTTAGGTCTTCATCTCCTCTCTTTCTTTCTCTGTCTTTCCCTTTTCCTCTATCCTTTGCTCTTTACCAAACCAAAGCTTCTTTTATAGTAATGATTTTTAGCTCAAAACCAACATTATTTTTGTTATTCCTCTCATAAACAAGTTCTTTTACCTTGAGATAAGGTAGCTCTGTGTTATTGATGTGATTTAAAACATGTAGAGCTGCCGTCTGCCCGGTCGTCCAGGGCGACCGAACACTGACCGGCTGATATCGGCAGGCGAGTCTGGAAGGTCAGGAGTCAGATGGAGTCAATGATTTTAGCATTTCTTTTGAGGAGAGGCAGTCATGGCGTCGGTCAGCTCTCTCCCACGTTAAATAATGCTGGGATTTCTTTTTGGGCTGGTTCATTACAGCAGGAACACAAGATTAGGGATTTTCGAAATGGGACCCTGAGGCCAAAGCAATTTTTTTTTCTTGAACTATCACAACCTTGTGAATGCCTTTTTTGATTCATAAAGAAGTTTCCCTTTGTGGTAACAGCAAAGGCAAACACATTTTGGCCATTTTCTGGCAAAGCTTTGCCTAGCTTCCTCACAACAGACATAGAAGACTTGGCTCAACATATTGTTTTGGTATAGATTTATTTATCTAATATAAATATATATTTATTTATCTAATATAAATAAGATTTACCTAATATAGTCAGTGGATTTTATGCTTTATTGCTTGGTCCCCTCTAGTTGCCACTTTTAAAAATACCTTAATGAGTATATTTTAATGTACTTTTAAGAGTATATTTTTGCAATTTTATTTGAAATTGAGTTCAAATTACATTTCAAATCACATTTCATTAGGAATTTGGGGTGTTGGTGCTCTAGAGCAGGCATATTGATATCTGGTCATGGAGGGTTGGTGTCCCGCAGGTTTTCCGTCCTACCTGATCAGTCTCTTCTGGTAGTTATCTACCCGAGACCAGGTGTGAATGTTCTAAAATCCATTAGGATGGAAAACCTGCAGGACAGCAGCTCTCTAGGGCCGGATTTGAATATCCCTGGTCTAGAGGTTAGGACACTCGCCTCCGGACCAAGATGTCATGGGTTCGAGTCCTACCAACACACCAGAGTCCCTGAACAAGACCCTTAACTGCAAATTGCTCTCAAGGAAACTGTCCCTGAAATGAGAAAAATGGAAGTCACTTTGGATAAGAGATTCTGCTAAATGCTGTAAACGAAATACTACAACAATTTGAACCTTTGACAGGTACTAAGAAGAGGTGAAGCTGGAGTTAAAGCTACAGTAAAGATATTAATCGCATAAATCTATAAAGCTAAAGTTAAAGCTATCTATAAAGCTATCAATCGCATAAAGCTATCAATAAAATTTCAGATGTCAAATCTTTTGTGAGATGAATTGGTAGCGTAATGGTTGGGAAGCTGGCCCCATGATCAGAAAGTCACCGGTTCAAGTCCTGGACAGGTAAAGGTACCACAGAGGTACTTATGAGCACCGTAATCAAGCACTGCTCCCCGGGCGCTGATATAGCTGCCCTCTGCTCCTTCACCGATGGGTCAAATGAAGAGGTCACATTTCGTTGTGATGCAGTATGTGCTTCACTCTTAGAACAGATGTGTTAAAATGGACACGAACTATATCAGATTCTTAGACATTAACAGGTGAGTTTTGAGAAACGTTTCTTGTGTCAATTTTCACTTTTGACGGTGGAAGTGTCAAGAAAGGTAACACAAAGATGTGTAAACATGTAGAATATCAACACACGTGCTGTCCTTTGTTAAACATATTGTGTTGAATGCTGTGAACAAATGCACATGTTGTGTACATTTTAAAACTATGTGTAAAAGATAGGGCTGGGTTCAAAAATTGATTCACCGATCAATATCGATTCTCATTCGAAAAATACGATATCAATTCAAAAATTCGCGGATCGATCTTTTCCTGAGGCTATGTACTACTTCTCGCAACCGCACAAGGAGAGCTATAAAAACGTGAGACCGGCGAAACCGAAACCAAATAGAGCCATGGCTGAAGCTGCTCCGCTCAAATCACCGTCTGGCCTAAAGGCCGATGTTTGGCAACACTTCGGTTTTAAAACAAGTTATTTTATAACCAAGCAAAACTAGTATTGACGCAAAGAAATCTCTAAATAAATCGATATTGAATCGAATCGAGAATTGAATCGGATCATGACCTTGTGAATCGGAATCGAATCGATTCAGGAAATCAGCAACGATACCCAGCCCTAGTAAAAGATCTGACTTTTTCCAACACAATTTTTTTCAACATTAACACAAAATGTGTCAACCAAAGTGCTACACATGATGTAATTTTTCAACACATTCATTCTAGGAATGATTTCGCAATGATGAAAAATCACTCATTTTAAACTAGAAAAATGACACACAAGCACTTGTACGGTTACATGAGTGTTATTTCAGCAATATAACAGTTCTCATACTTAAATAAAAATATTCTGTACTTTTTCCACCACTGCACGTGCCTTAATTGAGGGTTTATGCTTCCGACGGAGAATCCGAAGTCCGTGGCGTGCATGCGATAAATTTCAATTAAGATTCATATCGGGGCAGGGGAGACGGAACCATATTATATTAAAGTTTGGGCTTCGGCACCAGCTTCTGCTACTTACGATGAATATGATTTCATGGGCGTCCCATGTTTTCTTCAAAGTGGCATTTAATATCTTTGCGCCGCAGTGGGTTTTTGCTCAATTTTTTTTTATTAGATTTGGGTGTTGGATTTTTATTTGACGAAGCTTTCCGCAGTTCTTCTGCTGCAACATGCGAAAAAAGTGTACGTGAAGTAATTAAAAGCACAAGCTTTGGATGGGAACGTGGGTCGCCTAATTGAAGAACAAATGAAGCTGAGGTGTCACGCAAGATACAGAACACGGCAGTGCTGAAAAGAGTGCCGAGTGTTTATACATGTACTGTTTCATTGCTGAAATGATGCTCGATTACAAGTAAAAGTATTGTAAAAATTGTACTTTAATAAAGGTAAAAATTATTTAACAGCTACTCAGAGTACTAGTTACTTTTTAGGAAAATGATGTAGGGAGAGAGAGAGAGAGGGACATTAATAAGGAAGGGAGAGAAAAGGAGAGGGAGGGGAAGAGAGGACGGCAAAGGAAACAAGAGAATGGAGAGGGGAGAGAGAGAGAAAAGGAGTGAGAGTGAGGGAAGAAGGGAGAAAGTAAAGGAGGGAAAGGGTAAGACCTGGCCCACATGGGTGGTCACGGCTGATGCTCCGAATCTGGCGTTTTTCTGGCGTTCGTGGTGTCAGGTGTGTGCGGACTAAACAGGAAAATCTAACAAGGGAGAGAAGAGAAAGGAGTGAGAAAGAGAAGGATGAAAGGTTGAATGAGACTGAAGAGAACGAGAGTGAGTTTTATTAGGGAGAGGGAGAGGAACAGAAAGAGAGGGAGGGAAGGAAGGAAGGAAGGAAGGAAAGAGAAAAAAGGGTGAGAGAGGAAATGAGTGAGAGCAGGAGGAGAGAAGAACATAACATATGTACACTCAAGGCACTTCAAGCGTAAATCATAAGAGCGACTGTCAAACAGAAACAGACACACATAAAGAAAGTGTGTACGTACACACACACACACACACACACAGATGCAGATTCATTACTTGCTCCTACAGTTCTTTACAAGATATTACACACACACACACACACAGTCTCTGTATTACTATCTTTGTGAAGTCTTTCCATAGGCTCCCATAATGACTAGATGTCTATAATTTTACACCTACACCTAATCCTAACCCTAACCTTAACCTCAGTAACCAAAAGCACATCTTTTACCTCTTTTAGTTTCTCAAATAAAACAAGCACATTTTCTATAAAGTCATTTTTCCTCATGGGGACCTCTCAAATGTCCCCACAAAGCCCCCAAAAACAGATAAAAGTGACTTTAGGGGACAAAAAGGTCCCCACAAAGAGATTAATACATGGTCTCACACACACACGCGCGCTTGAGCCACGGTAACCACTTTTTGGCTCTCAGATATATCAGACTTTGAAGTGACACTGTACACAAACACACACACACACACACACACACACACTCACACACAGAGTCATCCTGTAAGGCACACAGATATATCACACTTTGAACTCATTCTGCACACATCCCCACATACACTGTTGATGTAACGACTCATAACCCACTCCATATAAATCGGCAGAAGGTCACACTAACAGACATGAACACACACTCTAACTCTCTCTCTCATACACACACACATTTATAATGATGCAAATTAATTAGCTGCTCAGTACATCTGGAACACACTCATATATACCCATATATAATGAGCAGTATATACAGTACAAAAGATGCTGGTGCACCCACATTGATACACACGCGTAGGAAAAACAGGAATTAATTACATATTCAGATTGGAAACACGCCTACACTCGGCACCACATCGACCTTCACCTTGTGGATGCACCATGTAGATGTAGAATCACAGACCAGAGCCTTCTACAGTGCAGGCTGCTGATAAACACACTGACACACACCAATCGGCCATGACTTAGGGTGACCAGACGGCCTCTTCTCCCCGGACATGTCCTCACTTCATTCTACCTCAACCTCAAACATTCCTACATTGAATTTGCGCTGCGTTTCCCTGGTGCTTTCCCAAAATTGTGACTTGGCCCTCTCGCTTTTCTTCTAGCCCTCCCGCAGACGTCGAGTGGACGTGAGTAGGGGGAGGGCGAAAGTAACACGGATGTGGTGCCACACTGGGAACGAACATTCACAACTTCAGCTTTTTGAGAAACACTTGGAACTATCTTGGTAGCTCCCGACCATGACAGAGAAGGGAAATCCTGCAAGAGCTGCAGTTTTGGAGATGCTCTGATCCTGTCGTCCAGCCATGTCATCGCAATTTGGCACTTGTCCGGGGCAGTTAGTAGTGTAACGATTAGGGAGTTGGCCCTGTGATCACCAGTTGAAAGTGAAAGTGAGCGTTTGTTTGTCATTGTGAACACAGCACAGCACACAGTGCACCACAACCAAATGTGAGCTCTGCATTTGACCCATCCGTGAAGGTGCAGTGGGCAGCTGACATGGATCCGGGGAAGCAGCGCTTGGGGACGGTATCTTGCTCATGAGTACCTCAGTGAAACAGCGACCGCCCAATCACGGGGCCTGTATGTTACCTGGATGGTAAAGGTACCGCTGAGGTACTCATAAGCATGGTCACTTCATCTGGTCATAATATTGTGGCTGACCGGTGTATACATTATACTTATAAGCATGTAATAAACACTTAACAAAGTACTACCAGCCCATCACTCCTCACTTTACACGTCTACCTTCACCTCTCCCTACTTTCTCAATCCTCTTTTTCCATCTCTCTCTCTCTCTCCTCTCTCCGTACTCCTCTTATACATCCCCCTCTCTTTCTTTCTGCAGCTCCTTCCCTCTTCCTCTCCCCATCTTTCTTGTTTCTCCTTCTGATCCATCTGTATTGCCTCCCACCCCTTTCTTATACCTCCATTCCATCTCTCTCTCTCTCTCTCTCTCTCTCTCTCTCTCTTACTTCATCTCTCCCTCTGTCTCTCTTTCTTGTTCCTCTTTTTGCCCCCTTCTCACTCTTCTGTTTCTCCGTCCTCTTCTCTCCATCTTTCTCACTCTTCTATTCCTCCTCCTCCTCCTCCTCCTCATTTCTCAATTCTTCCATCTTAGATTTTTTTCCCCTGTATCTCAGTAGCTTTCTCACTCCTCTAATCTCCCTCTCCCTTGTTACTCCTCTTTTCAATCTCTCTCTCTTTTTCTCTTTTGTCGTATCTCCGTCTTTTCACTCCTCTAATTTTCCTCTCTTTTGTTACTTCTCTGTTCCATCTCTCTATTTCTCTCTCCATCTTTTATATTTCCTCCTCTCTCCCCTTTCTCACACCTATTTTCTGTCCCTCTCTTCCTCTCTTTTATTCTGTCCCAGCTCATCGGAGATCGGCTGCTAATCTTTTATTCATTGCAGGGTTTTTTTTGCCCTGTTTGGTTGAATAAAGTTTGACACAGTTGCACACTGGGACCTAGGCCAGATTAGCATGTTTCTCTCTGGAGGTCTGACAAGACGAGTCGGCAGCCATCGCCGCGGTAACAGTTGTGTGGAATTGGACGGAACCGACCGGGTGTCGTGTCACAATTCGATTCGACTACAAAGTAAATACTTGCAAAAGATTTGGGGGTAAAACACTGCAAATATCCCCAAACCCCACATTAGAGAAGCAGATCAGCGATGATTGTTTTGTGCTTAAAGCGGGCGGCTTGGTTCAAAGAACAACAGAGCGGATGAAGGGAAAAAAAAGAGTGTCTCTTTGTTCCTGTATTCACTTGAATTCATATCGCCTCCTGCTTCCTCCTTCTTTGCTCTCTTTCTCTTTCTCTTTCCTTTTTAATCTCTCTCTCCTTTCTCACTTTGTCTGTCTTTCTTCTGCACTCTCTTAATCGCTTCTTTCATACAGCGTCTTTCCATTTTTCTCTCTTCCTCGTTTTTTACACCTCTATTCCATCTTGCTCACTCTTTCACCCTCTCCATATCTCCTTTCTCATACCTCTATACCTTCTGTCTCTCTCTCTCTTTCTCTCTCCTTTCTTTCCCTCATCTCTCTCTTTCTTTTCTCTGTCCTTCTCTCTCTTTTCCTTCCCCTCTTTCTTTCTTCCCTCCTTTGTCCCTTTCTCCCTCTCTCTCCTATTTCAAACCCTTATTTCCTTGCCTCCTCTTTCACTCCATCTCCCTCCTTCTTCTCTTTTTCCTGTCTCTCCCTCTCTCCCTCCCCCTCTCTCTTTCTCTCCCCTCCTATCTCTTCTCTCTCTCCCCTCAAAGATCTATCCTTTCCCTCTCTCATCTCTTAACTTTCTGTCACATTCCATCTCTCCCCTTCTCTTTCTTTCCATTTTTAGCTCATCTTTCTCATCCCATCCCTTGTCCCTCTCTCTCCTCTTTCTCATACCTCTATTCCAACTGTTCCTCCTTTTTTCTTCTCATACCTCTATTCCATCTCTCCATCCTTTCTCTATACTTCCATTCAATCTCTCTCTCCCTCCATCTCTCTTTCTTTTCTTATACCAAACCTCTAATCACTTGTTCACTCGCTCTCTCTCTCTTCTTTGTCACACTTTTACCTCATCCCTCTCTCTTTCTCTGTCCTCATGCAGTACATCTGATCCATCTCTTCCTCCTCCTTTCTCATACCTATATGTGACCCTCCACGGAAAAACCAGTCGCTTGTCGCAACGGAGGTTTCCGAGAAAAACGAGCGTTTATGTTGCGTGAGGTAAAATTTTTGATTTTTTGTTTTTAGTGTTTTGAAACAGTGGAAGGTCTATACTGTACTGTTGTGAATAAATTTGGCTGAAAAACTTACCCTTTCCATCCTAAAAACGTGACTTTCTTGAGGTGAGGAATTCAATTCCAGCAGAATGTTAAAAGTTTCTGTTTTGACCGCTCTACTTCAATATTTACGGTAAATCCACTGGTTGACTAGCGTGAAGATATTTCTCCGGAATCCATCTTGGTCTCCCGAGTTCAGTTAACCTAACGCAGGTAGGCTATCCGTGTGGCTGTGAATGCAGCGTAGGCTACCGTAAATGCAAACGTAGCCGCGACCGCACCAAGCGTCTGTGAGTGCTACGGCGATAGTCAACTTCAAAGGCAGATTTCTCAGTTTCTCACTTGGCGTGACAGGAGAAACCCGACTCCTTTGAATGTTGATATCTGTCATATGTCGTCCCATTCATTCCATATAGGTATCGTTTTGAAGCTTGATTTATGCCCTTTCATGAAAATAATAACTCAATTTTGAAAATTTGCGACAAGCGACTGGTTTTGCCGTGGAGGGTCACATATTCCACCTCTGACTCTCTCTCTCTCCTTGTTTCTGATATTTCTCTCCCCCTTTCTCTTTCTTTTTCTCTGCAGCTCATCTTTATTACACCTCCCTCTTCCCATCTTACCCTTCTCATCCCTCTCTCTCTCCCCCTCTATCTCTCTGTGGAGCAGAGTATCTGATGAAACAGTGTGTTGAACAGCTGCTCACCAGTTCCAGCTCCCGGAGCTCAGAACTACTGCTCTTCCGGCTCTCACTCGGGCAGGACGGCAGTGTGGTTTGGAAAATCAAGTGCTGGGAAGCTTTTGCCTCTTAAGTTGGCGGGAAAAGTGTTGAAAACAAACAGGATTTAACAAATCCTTGAGAGAGAGAGTTCAGACGCTCAGTATTTCCTCCTTTAAACGTTGCCTTCCATTTTTATTCCTTTGTAACATTCACCAGCTACATGATTAGAAACATTCATTTATTAACTATCCGAACCGTTTAATCCCATCCGGGGTCGTGAGGGTGGGACCGGAGCCTATCCCAGGAACTACAAGCGCATGCTGAGGACCAACCCTGGGCAGGCACCAATACACCACGGGATACACAATCACACCCTCATTCACACCTTATGGGGTCAATTTAGAGTCACCAATTAACCTATATGCTTTTGGGCTGAAAGGCAAGGCCCTACAGACACAGAAAGGCCCTATGGCCGACCCGGGGTTCGAACCCAGGACCTACTCACTGTGAGGTGGCAGCGCTAACCACTGCGCCATAGTGCCGCCCCTTAAGAACACATTTTTAATATTTATATTTTATTATTACTCTTTAGTTTTCTTTAGTTTGTTGTAAAATTTCTGTAACTTAATCTGCTGTTAACATCATCTTTTGATTGGCACAGTCTTAGGATCGTAATGTATAACTATGTATGTGACAATCACAGAATCGTGAATCTTAACCGAAATACCTTAGTTTTCAGTTTTTGAATTAATTCATTCATTATCTGAACCGCTTAATCCCAACCCGGGTCGTGGTGGGGACCAGAGCTCATCCTGGGAATTATGAGTGCAAGGTGGGGACCAACCCTGGGCAGGCGCCAACACACCGCAGGGAGTTTTTGAATTGCTCTGGACATTTATGATCTTTTGACCGATCCCAACCTCGTATTGATACTGATGACTGTGAAAGTGAGTGATTATTTGTCATTGTGAACACACCACAGCAAAGCACACAGTGCACCACCACAAAATGTGACCTCTGCACTTCCCCCATCTGACATGCCCAGGGACGGTACCCTTCTCATGAGCACCTCAGTGGTACCTTTACCAGTTCATTACTCATTACTCTACCGACTGAACATGATGTAGATTAGGAGTAGGATTACGCTTGGACTGGATGTTCCAATGTACAGTCAGTTAACCAACTCAATAAACCAGCTAACATAGCTAGCTATTTATTTGCAAAGAAAACTGATAAACTGTTGATACATTGCTGTGCTACTTTACCAGCGTCAACATGTGCCGCTGCGGGGTGAGACCGTGTTGACTTTGCACATCACCATCGCTGTGATGCACATGCTGCTATACGGACTCTCATTCATGTTGCACTGAAACTGTCTCAGGAAAATGTTTATTGCTAGTTAATAGTAATAGTTCATTGCTAGTTAATTAATAGTTATTGCTTGTTGTACATTAAATGTGCAAGTCTTGGTTCCTCTCACGGTTTCTTCCTACTAGAGGGAGTTTTTCCTTGCCACTGTCGCCTAAGCCTTGCTTCTTGGGGGGTTTAGGCCGGTTATATGTAAAGTGCTTTGTGACAAGGACTGTTGTTAAGAGAGCGCTACATAAATAAATTTGAATTGAATTGAATTTATGAATAATGGCTATGTTTACAGACGGTACAGTACTGTCCCTTCAAACTGCTGCTGATCTGGCACATATTTAATTCCAGCCGATTGAGACTGTAATCCTCTTCTCTTGACTCCTACTTCAATTTTTTGCCCTGTTGTTACATATTTGCACTATTGAACATTGCTGTACATATCACTGATAGCTTTTTTCTGACTGCATCTGAACAAATGGAAAGTATTGCACAGGTTGTTTTATTTAATAGACTGTATAGAATGTCTCATTGAAACTGTTACTGACCTCATGCACATTCACCATATTCATTCATGCACTTTTTAGTGTCAAAGACAACTCCAAAACCATAATTGTAGGCTGAGTACCGCATTCTAATTGTCTCTCTTTCTTCTTCTAGTTTAAAGGTTTATATCTATATTCTACGCTAGCTTAAAAGTGTATATTTTATATTCTATTTATATATTTTTATTCTATGTGCCTTATTTGTATGTTGTTCTTTGTTTTGTGCACTGTTAAAACTGGAGCCACGTTGTCTCGTCTCTTTGTGTACCGGTGCAGTATATAACAGAGATGACGATAAAGTTTACTTTGACTACTTGCAAGTGACTCAAGTATATTGCAATTCCTGGAATGTTTCGGCAATACCTTGAGGTCCGAAATGTATTACCAACCAAGAATTTCACAGTTAAATTGGGGGGAAAGTCAAATCTCATAAACTAAACTTGGGATAGTTTTTCTTAATGAAGGATTCAGTGTGTACATTCACATCAACCTCCGAGTCTTTCTCAAGCCAGAATAACACGAAACCAGAGCAACTGGTTGATGAGATAAATCAAGGATCGAATTAACGAACCCAAAAATAAAAACCCTCCAGCCCGAAATCGAGCTCAGTTGTCACTTGAAAGGCGGCTAGTTGGCAGGGAAATGGAGGCTGACTTATTGCAGCTCCGTCCACATCCCCTTGTTTCTCTCCTCCACACTTAGAGTCTCATTAGCCACGTCCAACCAGCACCTTCTCTCACTTTCTGGACCCTGATATTAGACGGTCTGCATCATTAGGCTGCTTCTGTTTTTGCTACTCTAATGCCCCTTGAATCCTTCCTTCTTTCAACTCTAGTGGTACTTTTCTGACCCGACTCTAAGGTAGGTTCTACGGACGTGGGTCAAGGCAGGACTTAGCCAGAGAATCGAATTCTAGACCAGCCTAGGTCTGAGGCAAGGCTTAATTTGTCCCAGGTACCTGAATGGTAAAGTTCCTGGGACGAAAGTTTACTCTCAAAGCACTGCCACGAACATCAAACATCAAAGTCCGAGTTAAATCCTTCTTTCTTCCCAGACGAGTCCCCATATCCAGCAGTACTTTTCCGATCCAATGACTGCTTTGGGAACATAGGTTAAGACTGGAATTAGCTGTGGAGAATAAAATTTTCTGCAAGGCTTTAATTGTCCTGAAAGTTGAAGAGCGACCTCAAGACTTTCTTTGAGATCAGACGACAAAGTCCATGTTGAATCTTTTCTTCCCAGACAAGTTACTAACTGGCCTTATTTTCCCTCTTGATGAAGGCCAGTGTCTCCAAACATTAATCAAGGTTCGAATTACTTGCAGAGAATCAAATTTTGAGGAGACGCCACTGGTGCTGCATCTAGGACTGAGGCAAGGTTTAATTTGTCCCGACTACCTGTGTGTTAAAGTTCTTGGAGTGAAACCTGATCATGAAGGTTATCTCTTAAGGGACCACCAGGAACTTTACACTAAATTAAATGACAAAGTCCAAGTCAAACCCTTCTTTCTTTCAAGACAAGTCGCCAACTCTAGCAGTAATTTTCTGACCCAATGAGGGCTCTGTGAACATAGGTTAAAACTGGAATTAGCTGTGGAGAATCAAATTTTCTGTAAGGCTTTAGTTGTACTGAAAGTTGAAGAGCGATCTCAAGACCTTCTTTGAGATGAGACGACAAAGTCCAAGTCAAACCCTTCGTTCTTCCCTGACAAGTTGCCAACTCTTGCAGTCATTTTCTGACCAAATGAGGGCTCTCTGAACATAGGTTAAGACTGGAATTAGCTTTGGAGAATTGAATTTCAAGGAGACTTCACTGGCACTGCGTCTAGGTCTGAGGCGAGGCTTAATTTGTCCCGACGACATGTGCAGTAAAGTTCTTGGGGCGAAGAGCAACCTCAAAGGTTCTCTCTCGAAACACTGCCAGGAACTTTCCGGTAAATCAAACGGTCTGAACGGTCTGAGTCGTATTTTTGCCCATGGCCAACAACTTCCCTGAACTTCCAGTTTAAAACAAAAGTTGAAACTGTGGAGCTCTCTGCATTGTTCTATGTCTCAAGCTCGTTTCCGTAATTGGCGCCAAGGAAAGTTTTTCCCAGTGCCTTTCTGCTTTTTTTCCAACTTGGATTGATAGTTGCTGTGTTTGTGCGAAGAATGGCATCTCACTCAAGCACCGGGTCAAGCTGCTCACTCAGTTGTCTCAATTAGTTTTCTCTCTGGCAGCTTGTGGGAGGTGTGTGTGTTTATGTTGTTGTTGGTGTGGGTGTGTGTGAGTTACTTCCCAGCAGCACTATTGTAGTTTCCTATTACTACACTGCACTTGTCTACATTGGGCAGTTTTCTGTTCCGTTTTTCCCGCCGTCTTCTACAAATAAACTCAACTACGTCAGACTTTGTCATTTACCTGCTACACAGCAATCGATTGCAACAACTGACGCACTTAGTGATGTTATTTGTCTACTTCAGAATGCCCTTTTTTTCATCTGGCTTTTTTATTGACAGTTTTCAAACGAAAACACTTACTGCAACCTTCCGTAAAAAAACCCACTGAATGAAACCTACATCTACAATCTATATCTATATCAGAGTAAATGCAGTACAAAAGCATAATTTCCAGCCAAGATGCTTGAGAACAGGCATTTAGATCCAGAAGTGCTTTGCTTTTAAACCTTTCATGCATTTGTATGTAAACTATTCGTTTTTATGCATCGTTCATATAGAATTCACCTTTTTATTACAGTGAATAATGTAAGTGAATAACGATGAACTAATAAAACAGTTCACAAGACGTACACCCATATGCCATCGAAAGATAAACAAACATGTTATTTATTCAGCTCATTCCAGCTGCATTTATTAGACTTTATCATAAACGTCCTCTTCATAACACTGTCATGAGGAAGGAAAGGTTCTCAATGTAAAAGGGGTGGTGTTAGCCAAGCAGCTGGTTCACCTATGGACCAAGAGGTTTAAATCCAGCTCTGCTGGTTTGACAGAACGTAACCCCAAATTGCTCTAGTTTTAATATTTAAAAAAAATAAGGCAATCTCTTTGTAAACAGCATTTACCAAAAACCACAACGGAAATGCAAAAGCCACAACAGAAATGCAAAAGCCACAACGGAAATGCAAAAGCCACAACGGAAATGCAAAAGGCTATATTGTCAGCCCTGGTTTTTATCGAGGGCCGACAAACGGATAAAAAGAACATTTTTTGCATCCCTGTTGTGACTTTTGCATTTGTGCTGTAGCTTTTGCATTTCCATTGTGGGTTTTGCATTCGCTTACTGTAGGAATTGGAAGTCACTCTGGATAAGACCATCTGATAAATTTGATCAACGTCAATGGATTCGCTTTGCAATTACAAAAGGAGTTATTATAGGGAAATGTCTATGGATAGCCCAAATTGTGAAGACAATAGTGGAGGAAAAGCATTGCGCAGCCGAATACCTGCAAGGCCGAACGAAAGCTGCGTAGTGTTCGCAGACAGACAGATCGCTAGACTGGAGAATACAGAGGAAATGCCACGTCTGCCTCCAAGCTGTCTGCACGGTTCAAGGTCACTGGTTTCCCCGAGTGTCCATATGACAGCACACAAACACACACACACACACACTCTTACACAGTCAAGCTGAAGCATCCAGCATATGCACAGGAAACAGAGTACACTCTGGAAGTCAAATCAAATATGTCAGTGTAATCCACCTTATAGAGTCTTACTACACACACACACACACACACACACACACACACACAAGAAATGTCCTAGGATTGTCTTTAAATTTGGAACCTATAGTAACTATAACAACTGTTCAGAAGAGATTAGTTTTTTCTTCTGTGGTCAGCGTTCTGACTGACCGTTGTACTTGTGAGTTAATGTGTCAAAATGACACGTGGCATAACAAATAAAAGCAGTAGCTGTGTTAATATAAACATTTAGCATTATCAAAACATTAACCCCTTTAACCCTGGTGAAAATGGCAATCTTTTTGATTTGATGCAATTAATAGGTCAAACATTTCTAATCCGTCAGATCTAGTTTGATCTGAAGAGGAAAATATAGTAAAGCTGAAAATTCATGCAACCATTTGATTATGCAAATGATCACTGATAAGCCTTGTTGTGATTAAAGAAATGTTTCAAATCTGAAAAGCAAGCACTTAATCAAACATCATCCAGCATGTGTCCCAGTGCCCAGTTCACCGTATAAAATCTGCCAAATATAGGCTGTAATGTGTAACAAAACGTTGATTGCTTTAAGAGTTTTCATAGGTTTTCTACATTTATGAAAGCTAATTTAGAAGTAGAATGTTTGTTTTCTTCTTCGACTTTTTTTTCTTTTCTTTTGTTTTCTCCTGTTAGTAATTGCCATAGTGGATCACTGTTGTTCAAATATTATTTTTATCAATTTTACAGTATAGAGTATAACTCGGTTCTATGAATACACTAACTTGTACATCCCCAGAGGCTGGGCTAGAAGTATAATGTTTGCATTCTGATATAATACTTATAAATAATATATATACTCTCTGTGGCTTGTTTAACAGTTCGACATTTTCATCAAAGACATTTGGCAGACTCTCTTATCCAGACTACAGGGACAGTCTATCTGGTGCAACTTGGGGTTAAAGGTCTTGCTCAGGGACCCAGTGGTGGGACTGCTGGCAGTAAAATAGAGCCAGATTGGAACCCAACCGTAGTCCAGTCCGTAGTCGAGTATACTACCACTAGACCACCAGCACCCAAACGTGACATTATACACCTATTGGCCAAAACATTACTACCACAATCTAATATAACACAGCAAACTGTACTGACTGTGTTCTCGCACCTTCCTACTGGAACCTGTATTAACATTTTCAGCTGTTTGAGTTACAGTCGCTTTTCTTTTGAATTAGGATCCTCCACCTTGCCAAGAGTGTGCTGTGATGATTTTTTATGGCAATCCGATTAGATAGATTTACATTTATGCCAGTTGGTATCGTAACAGTTAGGGAGTTGGCCCCGTGATCAGAGGGTCGCTCTGATTCCCAAGAACTGCTCCCTGGATGCTGCCAAAAAGCTTCCCACTGCACCTTCACGGATGGGTCAAATGCAGAGCCCACGTTTCATTGTGCTGTGGGACGTTCACAATGTCAAATAATCACATTTAAATTCACTAAAATAAATTCAAAGCTTTGGCTTAGGCCCACATGAGTGTGTCTTCTCGATGAGAAACTGGAAACCCACACGTTCTCACTCCCCCACCTCCCCCCCACCCGCATAACGAGACGAGACAAGAATAAGGTATTTTAATGGCACAGAGGGAGGCGTCTACCAAGCAGAGACAGAGTCGAGGCCGACAATTACACGTAAAAGTCATTCTGCTCAGTGTGTAACAAGCTTCTAAATGATTGGCCCTTTTGCAAGACATCTCCCAAAGTGAGACGAGTGGGCAGTTTTTTGTTCTCAAAGGGCATTTGGCATAAATCAGCAGCTTGCATTTAATACCTGAATGTATGTATCTTCTAAAAGCGAGAACAAGGTCAACGATGACACTTGTTTGACCAGATAGTCATGTAACAAAATTAGGACACACCTTTAAATATGTAGTTCTTTATTAAGACATTACATCTTTACAGGCCTAACAGTTGGTCTGAGCTTCTTTTGAACAAATGAAAGTTTTCCGGTTCAAGTCCCAGACCAGTAAAAGTACCACTGTGATACTAATGAGCAAGGTACTGTCCCCAAGCGCTCACTGCCCACTGCTGCTTCACGGAGGGGTCAAATGCAGAGGTTACATTTCGTTTTCGAGTGCTGTGCTCTGATATGTTCACAAAGACAAGAAAACACTCACTTTAATAAATGTGAGTACTTTGGCAAGATCTTTTAGTAGGTTCTGTGATAGTATTTTATGACTATTTGAGACTTCTTTAAGCATGTTACCATCTACTCTTGGCCTGAACAGGTTAGGGCATCCTGACCTTGTCATGTTGGCGGTAGTCACTTTAAGCGTTCATCAATTTAAGCTCTCATTTATTTTCTGTACTGTGGAATGTCTGATTTCAACTTCTCTTGAAGTTTTTTTAAATCCCTTTCCAGACTGAGATATATATATATATATTTTTTTTTCTAAATGTCTTGTAGAGCTCTTTAGAACTCACTATGGTCACACCATTTACTTCAACAATCAAAAGCAAACCAAATCTGAGGTTTGCTCTGAGGTTTAAGTAAGAACGCCTTCTCTGAAACACTCTGTAACGATGATCTAATCCTTCCCAACTGATGTGCTGCACCTGAATATAATTCTTGACATTTGAAGAACTAAAGAATGTGGGGGTGTCCTAACCTTTTCCTCACAAAAAGTAACTTTTTCTATTCATTAAATTTAACAAATCAATTCAATTTATCTTTATATATCTGAACTTTGATCTGAAAACATCAACAACACCACATGGTCACCTTTATAATGTGCTGTGTTAAAGAAAACATTTCAGGTTTTTCTATAAATAATTATAGCTTCCGGCATGTGCGTTAGCTCTCGTTCAAACATTTCCAGTTCCAATCCTACATCATTCACATTAAGTTTTACAGTATTGTGTATAAGACTCACATTTCACTCTAAAGGACATTCAATTATGTTACATTGCACCAGTTGATGGATTTTAAATAGAATCAAACATTGGCTGCATAAAAGCAAAATGAATAAAAGACAGTTCCAGAAGCGTAATTGTAGCTTGAATAGCTTTTTCTACCTTTAAAACGAAAGCCACATTGTCTTGTCTGTATACATGAATATAGCAGAGATGACAATTAAGTTTACTTGAAGTCAGTTCGAACTCTGACGTACGAAATAATCGGTACGCTGACATTCAACGAATCGTTTCTAGGGTTGCAACGCTCACTTTCCGGCTTTTAACATTCGTCCCTTGTCAAGAGGCATTTTCTTTTTTTGCCTTTCTGTCACGTTTCGGATTTTAAGATCATTCTGGCAGTGCCGCATCAATCTGCACCGCTGTTTCTTTGTTTGTTTCTGTCCCAAGGAGAAAAGGCCGCTCACAATGGACTGTTGCTAGGCCTTGCACAATGAGGGAGCAAATGGAGGAATAATTATCTTTGTGTGAGTGTGTGCTAGTTTCTACTTGTGTGTGTGTGTGGGTCTATGGGTGTGTAGAATTTCACCTTGAACATACGGATAGTTGAAGGAAACGGAAATAAATGTAACAGAGTGGCTCGTTTAGGGCACACTGCTATCCTCACATTCCGGAATAACCAATGCATATGCGAGTTTTCCATTTAACCTGCTTCGGTATTTAAATTTACGAATGTCGTCCCGAGGCGTCGTTCTTAATTTGTCATATACTGGCACGACACCCGAAGCTGTCGCTCCTCAACATTTCCACACAACATTTTATGTCCTTTTTCCCTGTGCCTCATTTCTTTTTCCCCACCAGGGGCCAGTCTGCTGTGTCACAGATCTCTCTGCTGTCACCGCTGGGAGGTTTTTCTCGTTCCGGCTCAGACTTGCGATGGCGGGATTCCAGTGAGTTGCTGCTGGGGTTTTGTTTCAAGGCATGGAAAGGACGTGGTAACTATAATATAGGTTCAGCTCGGAGGAGGATGAGGGGAGAAAGACGGAAAGTTAATCCTGAATGGCTTTTTTTTGTGCCTTATTTTTCAGTCGGTAGTGTAGTCAGTTGGCTCTGTGATCGAAGGGTCACTGGTTCAAGTCCAGGACAGGTAAAGGTAACGCTGAGGAGCTCATGAGCAAGGCACTGTCCTCAAGCACTGCTCTTCAGGCGCTGGCCATCAGCTGATCAGTTCTCCATCATGGATGGGTCAAATGCAGAGGTTACATTTTGTTGTGGTGCACTGTGTGCTGATGTGTTCACAATGACAATCCCTCACTCAGTTTGTGATAAAAACATGATTGACTAAGAGCTTTTTTGCATTTAAAAAATGGTGATAATGCAATGAAAATTGAAAATCAGTAACAACAAAACATTTGACTGTTTTCATTGATAATCAGGAGAGGTCAAACTACACAGCCAGGCTACTTGAGTCCAAAAGACAGATACTTTTGGTCAAATATGATCTCAATACTTGAGTTTTACTTGAATTAACGTACTGTAGTACTGGCTTTTAAACATACTTAAGAATTCAAAAGGAGATTTTCTCTTTGATGTCAAAGCACTGTAAAATAAAAACCTAAAACTAAGACTAAATCCTTTTCTTCTACTTCTTCTATACGTCTCTTCCATTTCTTCCTCCTTCACCCCAACCACCTGCATGTTCTTGCTCACTAATGCACGTTTTTCAAGATTTCCATTTCTCATTCTCAGCGCAATACAAGAAATTGGATAGCAATTTGTTATTCATTGATGCAATTTTGTCTATAGCTTTTAGGTTTTAATTATGAACGATGAATAAATCATGCGTTGACATAGCCGAAGACTACACTCTCATGACCTGTCTAAATGACACTGATTACAAAATGTTCTTGCGTGCCAGGATCGAAATAAGGCAGACGCTCATCGGTTGACATTCCAAGCTAGAAACAAAAGAGAGTGGGGGAGGGAAGGCAGAGAAAATGCCAGAGGTTTTCAACTTCTAACTCTCCCCTTTCTGGAAGCTTTTTAAAAAAAAGCCAAGTCTGGGCGTCTTGCCCGTTCAGGCCTTGTCCCTCAGACCCAGTCAGATAGAATCAAATGAAGATCTCGCTCCCAGTGGCGAATTCGGCCTGTTTATTTCATATGAGCCTATAGCATCAAAAAAAAAGCCTAATCGGCTTGACATCCATAATCCTCGTTTATGTCCAAGTAACTTTAGGGGCTTTAGAACTTGGCTAGACGTTTGCATTATATTAAAATCTTTGACGTGACAAAGTTTTGCGGGTCTTACATAAGGAATGACATTTTATTTGTACTCAGAAACCCTGAGGTGGAGTCTTTTTCCGCTAGCACCTGCCACTTTTTATTTATTTTATTTGTTTACTTTTACGATCTGTCAAAATGACATTTGTGCTGGTGGTTAGCAAAGAACAATTAGCATATTTCTCCCAGGAGATGGCACAACTTTTTTCAGGAGCTTATCGGAAGTGAAGCTAATTTACAACCATTAACATCTTTGGCATGACAAAGTTTCACACATCTTACAAGAAATGACATTTTATTTGTACCGTCATATTCCGCTAGCATCTAGGGCTTTTATTTATTTATAACATTAACTATCATGCCGTGACCTTGTAGTTTTCGGGCCACTGTCGCTAGCATATCCCCGTCCTTATTAAAGCCGCCGGGGAAAAAGCACGGCTAACCTTGTGGCGCGACGTTCCAATTTCCCTCTGTCAGCTGTCCATAATTCAGACAAGCCAAGAGCGTGGGGAAAAAAAAAACCTCACAAGCTCCCGTCCGCATAATCAAGGTCAGAGGTCGTCGTCATTGTCGTCCTCATTGGCGATGCCCGACCTTGAAACGAGCGAACGCTCATATTTACATAGCCGATCCGGGACCGGATCGCAACCCACGGGTTCGAGAACATGGTCTGGTTGGGTTGTAAAAAATATAAAAACGTGTCCTCTGTTTGTGTCAAAAACACGGTCCAGTTTTATTTTATTTGAGTCATAAATTGGCGGCTGGAGTTTCATTGTTTTTAAAGATGGTCGATTCTTAACTGTTGTCGTAATGGGAAGCTGGTTAATATTAAAGTGTGTGTGTGTTGGAGGACAGTAATAACAAGGCTAATTTATGCTGATGGAGTTCCGTAAATGCCGTTGACACTTTCTAGTGTTCACGTAAACAGTGGTGAAATGGTTAGGATATAAAAATGAAATAAATGCTTTTTATGGGTAACTACAGTAAACTACAATTAATGATGTTACTAACTTAACTACTTTTTTCAATAGCTTATTAGTGGCAAAGCTACTTTTAAAATTCTTTAAAACTTTTTTTAACCAATAATTTTTTTATATAGATATATTATGCTCTTTAAATATTCACCTTTACATAAAAAAAATTACATAACATGTTAATCTAAAATAAATACACAATACAACAACACATTGATTCATTCCTGTTTACGAGTATCCTGTTATACTGCAGATTGACCTGGTGCTTGCCCCGTCATCCTTCCTTTGTCTCTTGGCATCTGTATTCTTGTCTTTCCCAGAATTGTTTAATAAGCCGTCTTATAAAAGAGTATCCTCAGACTTGTAGAACGTAAACAGAAACAAATGATATAAAGTATATTATATTAATATTACGCAATACTCTCAATGCTCTTCCTTAGGGTTTGGGGGATGGCAAGCCAGAGCTTGAAGCTGAGGGGGGGGGGTCACTGCTGGTGTCTTCTTGTCCCAGGAGTCCGAGCGATGGTTTTAATGCGATAAGGGACAAGCCAAAGGCTCTGGCTTCGTTCCTGGAGAGCTTCAGGGTTGACTCTGGGACTTGTCATGCGATTCGTTTTTCAGCCTTTTCTACAAATGTTTTGTTAATTTGTAAGAATGATAACCTTGTTGTGTTAGATCAGATAAGACTTGAGGCTAGTTTTCTAAACATGACTTTTTGCTAGTACAGGTGTAGCAAGAGACACAGAAAATGTTGTGTAAAAGAGACAAAGACTTCGGCTTCTTTGGCTTCATGGCCAGATTTGGTTATAGTTTTTCATACATTGGATTTTCACTGCAAGAAACAAGACACTGTAAACTCCCTAGTCGTGTAGTTTTAAACTATCCAGATGTAAAGTCTTCACCAAATATGTAGAGTGCTTGGGAATGGTGAACTACAATTAGTAACTCTACTAACTTTACTACTACTTATGTATCAGTAACTTATTATTAGTAAGCTGTAGCTTTTGGAGTAACTTATTCTTTTCCTTTTCACAAGGATGGGTATTTTCAACTACCAGGTGTCAAATTGGCAAGAGTGGCATCTGATAGGCTACCATGGCAATGCTGGCTTATTGCATCACAGTGCATTTCTGGCAGCTGCAAGATGGAGTCAAAGGATTGAGTCCACCTTGGCCAAAACAGAAGCAAGAAATAGCTGTCAAAATAGCTTGGATGTAGTTATCTACTTTTTCTTTGTAGCTTGTAGTGTAGCTAACTACTAAAACTGTAGCTTTTCACATTAATAAAAAATTTGCACATAACACTCTTCTGACCCAACTACTCCAGGTTAAGGATTGATATGGATTGTTACATGCCATTGATTATCATATGTCAATGTTAATATTTGAGCTAAATCAATCAGGCATTTATTTTTTGAGCTAATTCAATTTAGCTACGTTCTTTCCCAAGTCCAAACTGTAATTTTCATGTAAACTTAAATACTCGTGACAAAAGCAATATTACATTTTCTTTCTTTCCCTATTTGTACGCCCTCCTGCTCATCCATTATCACCCCACTTGTGCAAAGAAAAACACTTAGTTGCTGAGATAGCGGCTAGTCAATTTAATCAATGTCTGCGAGTTTAATAAACTCCTCTTCCCTTTTCCGTTCCCCCTAGGGAGGGTCACTCTCTTTATTAAAACCTGTTTATGTTAGGTTTTTTTTTTCTTCTCTTCCCGACAAATATTTGCTCACGAATGCAAATGAAACGTAATCAAAACTCTCGCCCATCTTTAGTTTTTCCTTCTAGCGGAGGCCTGAAAGTGCCCACCATAAAGCGGTTTTGCATCGTAATTGCGTGCTTCCTTTCTTGTTTTCCAAAGGAAAGATGTGCTTTAGTAAAGGACTCTCAAGAGTTATTAGTGCCAAAATAAGGCTCTTTCCTTTATTCCCGCTGTCCTTTTTCATATTTATTGAATTGCTTATTTTCAAATCTTTCTTTAGGTTTAGGGAACGAATATCTATTAGCAAGCCTTTCTTTTTCTATCTTTCTTTGAAATTGAGATTGATTTTGGGAAGATGAGGCCGGCATATGCATATCCGCCCTGCCTTGAGTCATCGTAATTATTTTCAAGGACGTTGAATTGCGTGCGCTTCCAGGTAACGACGGACGGATGAGAATAAAGGAGCAAAGATCGAAAGCATCTCGTATTTAGCCCTGTGTCTTAGATACTTACTTTGGAATACTGAACGTCTTGAATGTAGTTGTGAGTTTATTGTTAAAGTTGCGTTTGTTTACAAAAAAAAAACTTTTTTTCACCAAAAATATTGAACATTTGAGCTGAATTTGCTGATTGTCAAGTAACCAATGACAGGAGTTTTACAAAATTTCATGGTGTAAATGTTAATATTCTAACTACTTTAAAATTTGGGCTGTAAAATTTAGGTTAACAATCTAACTAATTTAATTTTTGGCTTATAAAAGTTAGTATTCTAACTTGCTTTGGTTTCTAGCTAGTTTCAGTTTTTGCGCTGTAAACATTTGGCTAGTATTCTAGCTAGTTTCAGTTTTTGTGCTGTAAAAGTTTGGTTAGTACTCTTGCTAATGCAAATTTTCACTAGCTTTTTAGTCTAATATAAGACATAAATATAAATAAGCCTTTGTTCGAAACCTGGCCCGTACAAAAAGTCTTGTAAAAATGTGACATTGAGGTGCAGTAGACGTTATGCCACACTACACCTTTTCCCGGATTTGACTGAGTCTTAATCAAACGAGACGGAGGTGTCGACTAGGCTAACTGAGATAGAGAAGCGATTAATGAATATCAGAGGATGAAGTCTGCGTCGTTAAGAGCGTTCGCGCATCTCCCAGTGATTAGCGCGTCGCAGCCGTAAACCCTGATTAACCACGTAGCGCTTAACAAAGCCTGAACACTCCTAATTACTTGATGTAATTATCAAAGAAATACACATGATGCCAACATCTATGACTTGACATTTAGCTACTGGCACAATGACGTTGAATGAAGCGTTGTGCGTGCGTGCTGGTTTTAAATGCCTGTCAGGAGCTGATTAAAAGATAGGAAAAAATATGTCTTCCCTTACAGAAAAATTGGCTCTCATTTACCAACTGTTCCTAAGAAGAAATTTGTTCTTAAAACACACTTATGCAGTTTTATGAAGATCTTCGCTAATGTTGTCTTATTTAAGATATGTTCTTAGCTAATTGAATCTACAAACGTTAAAATGCACTCTTTCACACTTTTTAATGCAATGCGTGTTTGTACAAAACATCTCCTAGAACTGGGCAAAAATCCGCTCCACTGGAAATCGACTTTTTTTAAAGTCACCGTTTGGAAACGCTTTGTGACCCGCTGACATCAGGCACCACCATTATGTCCCGTTAGGCCTCGTATTTGTCCATAATAGAGCAGCCTAAAACACACACCCACACACAACTCCCCCACATCCACCATCGCAAAGCAGCGGCTCTCATTAGTGGCTGCGTGGTGACCCCGAGCGCCTCAGAGCGTCTGCCGGGCCGAGCCCCCGATTCCTGCTCCCTTCATAATTGCTTAGTCAATTTCACCTTGAGTTCACAGTGTTCCTGCCACATTCGCCTCTTTTTTCCTTTCTCTTTTTTTTCACTTCTCCCCCCGGCCGCTGGCTCTAATTGGCTCCCGTCTGGCCCCGTCTCACTCTCGACCCTCAACCGCGGCGCCAAATTTTTAATACCGCCGTTTTCCGCTCTCACCTCTGAAGATGTCTGGGGTGAGAAGAAATACACTTGAATTCCAGTTTATCGTAGAAGGGTTAAAGTGAAGACTTTTGAACTATGCTTTTTTCCGAATTCGGAAACAAATTATCTGTCATCCCAAGCCAGGGGCCCTATAATTTATGACTTAAGCTTAAAAATTCCACTGTAATAAAAATGCACACCAATTGCTTAGCAGAAATAAAATAAAGCACTTGTGAACTCAGGAACAGATTTTAGACAAGAAAGCCAAGAAAGTGTTTTCAGTCTGCATCCTAGTTTTCTTCTCAGAAGTGTTGGATTGGGGTGTGGTCATATTTTAGCTATATGTAAGATTGTGGCCAAAACTGGTACGGCAGTCAAATTCAAAATACTGTAGCGTGTTTTACCCCTCCCCCTCCTTCCCAGACTCGATGTTGCCAGATAGGTTGGTGAATCCTGCAAGAACCGTTTGGTATTACCATAATTAGCGTGCTAATGTTTGCACTGTTACCACACAGTCTCAGCGTAACACGATGCTGATGTTAGCCATCACAAGTCACCGATTTTGTTTCTCAAACAATTCAGACGCTTCGATGACCAACCTGCACATGGTCTACAATCTATGATCCAAAATAAATAACGTCATTCCTACCTCTAGTGGTGATACACGTTAGCCAACTTTGTCCAAATCTTACCTGTCCAGGAGAAAATTAGCCACTTCGGCATCTGTCTTCAAATTCTTCTCCACTTTCAGCCGTCTCCATCCTTCAAACGCGTCTCTTCGTTTTGTTTCTGCTTTTGTCAAGACATTCACAGAGTCACAGTGAGGCCTTTTAGTTTTAGTAGCGTCAGACATTTGTAATCCAGAATGCTTGTAGCTGCAGGTCAGTGGTAACTGGCAACCTAGATGCCGAAATGCTACTGACTTCGTGATTGGCCGATAGCGGTGGGTGACGCTACAGGCCAAAATACAAAATCAAAACGAGCATGATTTGCTTGCTGTGAATTAAATTTTAAAAGAATATTCTGGCTGAACTCATTTTGTCCGTGAGATCAGTTCAAATTAACGTGATTCATTAATCTCTGGATTAATCACGTTAGATTCAATTTATGATAACCCTACTTGCCATAAATTTCTTACATATAGCTCCTTTAACTGTTTGAATTTAGGAAGAGCAACTTTATATTAAATGCATCCAAACGCCAAAATGTCACTGAAACTAAGGAGTCTAGGCCAAAAACAACAACCAGTAGCATTATTTCACCTTCAAACAAACTTTACAGTTGGCACAACACAGTCAGACAGGTAACGTTCCTCCTGGCATCCACCAAACCTGAGCTCGTCCTTCAAACTGGCAGACAGAAAAGTGTGATTCATCTCTCCACAGAACTCATTTTTCACTGCTCCAGTCAAGTTTGGAACTCTGCAGTTATCGAGAGTTTTTTTGCAAAGTGTAAACGTTTAGGAACAACAGAACCTCGGCCATGGTTTGACATTGGCAAAATGCCAGCAATGGGACTTGCAAGTTGAGAGAATCAGAAACTCAACTTGGCACAACGACTGCCACTCATCATAGAAAAATAGCCATCCATACTTCCTAGAGTTCGCAATTCGCTCCTGTGTTGACGGCAATCTCTACCTGAAGGACGGGTGATTTACAAAGCAATTACCTGCGCAACACAGCAGTAAGCAATGCACCTACGGAGAGGCGTAACGCCTTCCAGCTTTCATTAAGAGAACGCGATCACTTTTTCCCTCCGTCATATCATCACACAATTAACTTACGTTGACAGCCGTCATCTAACGCTCCGAGATACGACTTCATACACCTTGAAGCCAATTTTTCTAAAGCTAAATGTGGACAGGAAAACTTTTCCCCGCTAACAAACAGTGTTAATAAAAGCCACCGATAAGTGCCTCCTTTTTTTCCTTTTGACATTTCATCAGCTCATTGTGGATGAATCAGAAAGGCAGACATAGGTTCCTTCCACAATTTTATGATTTCTTGGTGTGCTTCGAGTAAAAAACACGGACACGGACAGACAACACGGACCTTGACAAGGATATGAGGACACCGATTCTTTACCCTGTTTACCTCTGGTAAAGATTTTTCTTGAGTTCAGCAACTGGATTATGGTGCAAGTTTATCGTAAGGTATTGCATGGAATGAATCATGTCTTACATTATTAATGCAGCCAAGAGACTATTGTAGAAGCTCAGCATTGTCTTATCCTGTCACCAGGCTCTGTTAGGGCATTCCATGCTTACGTCTTGACAGTTTGGGCACATACTTCCCTTATTTTTATTTTTTTCCCCAAAATCCCCCTCCCTAGCCCACCCCCTTTACACTGTCGTCAGGCGACTCGGCGAGAATTATTTGGTCGGCCGCTCCGGCGAGCACCAACTTCTCAGGAAGCCGGAGAACTTGACAGCAAAACGTCATCGCAATTCCCACGCGGCCTATTTTCGGACAATCACTGCAAATCCACTGTCCTTGGCAGCGCCTGCTTGGGTCCTGCTCGGGTATGAGCGGTGCTTCTCACCAGACTCTCCTTCCCCAGTGTCTGTGATGTGCCCGGTGATTTTGACATCACTGCCGAGAGGAAGTACCCCTAATATTTGTTAAAAAGATGAGCCATGCATGGCTTTGAGTTAATGCCCGGTTTAAAGATCGTAAGATGGTCAGAAAACATTGGTTTGCGACTTTTTAGCATTTCGTGGATCCTCTCTTTTACTTCATGAGGTCTGTCAAGCGGTGGATACATTTCTGTTGTTCCTAAATGCTTAGACTTAGCTTACACATAACTGTGGAATGTCTAAAAGGAGAGAAATTTCCCAAACTGACTGATTCCAGTTATTAAAGGTGGCATTTTATGGCTTGAATTGAATTATTTTGGAGATTTTCAATCTACAAGCTACTGATTACAAGTTAATCTGATTATAAGTAACTAAGTTACAGCCAAGCTACTGTTTTAATATCGTAATTACATTACACTCTGAGCTACAGAGAAAAAGTAGCTAACTGCCTTCAAGCTCTTTCACAGCCACAGATTTTTGCTTCCACCTGAACACGAGGAGAATTAAACATAAAGTAATTTAGCAATGGTGTCATCACGGCTATAATCAGTTAGCATCGACTTTGCTGCCGAAAAGAAAAGTAGAATTGTGGTGCACGTCCTTGGATTAATCTGTTTGAAGACCCAGTGACCTACTTCATTCTCTGCTGGTCAGTTTTGAAACCACAGGAGCCTAGTCGAGCTGCCATTATTTATGCTGAGCTTCATTCTCAACACAGCAGTCAAACTGACATGGTAGTGTGTGTTGTGCAACTATGAGTGTATGAGACACAGCAGCAGTGTTGCTGGGCTTTTTAATGCACATCAGTATCACTGGTGGGTCAAAAAAGACCAGAAATATTTAGCCAAAAAGGATCCTATGGTCCAAACTAGTACAGAAATGTATATATCGTCGCTGTTGGGTGAAAGTTGGATAAAAATATATATTTTAAAACATTAAACTATTTTTAAATATTCTACAGTATTCCAAAGTGCCAGTTATTTAAATATATGGAATATATTTAAATATATAACATACAATGTGCTCATTACTCTCTCTCTCTCTCTGTCTCTCTCTCTCTGTCGCTGTCTCTCATCAACTGGTTTTTCTGGTTATCCGTACGGTGGATGGTGGTTATATATGATGGACAACAACTGTGTGCAGTTTATGGCCATCCTCTTGTTTACTCAGTGATTTTTCCTTCCACATTAATAATAATATTCTCTCAGATTTTTGATGATCTTCATTAACGATAGTCACAGATCTACCCCACATGATGCAGAAATGCTACTTCTCCTCAGGACAATGTTTTTGACTCACTTTTGACTCCGAAAATGACTTATTTTAGCCTCCTTGTGCATACATTTTGATTAATGGATTGAAAAATGATGCTGGGTTGGGATCTGATTTAAATTGAAGACAATAAATAGTTTTTCACTAGAGCTGTAACGATACATCATTCTAGATAGATACATCGATTAAGAGATCAACGAGTCAGTAATATCGATCCAAAGCCAAAACAATACATATTGTAAGGTCACATTATATTCAACAGAAGACCAGTTTTTAGTCAAAAAGATGATAGTTTTGCATTTCAGTGTCTGGTCGAGCTCAGGAATAAAAATAACCTTGACATGAATGGAAGTGATGGTGTTAAATCATATGATATAGTCTCATTTCAATCATTCCTGAGTTATAGTGAACGTATCGTATCGTAGCAGACTTTGTGATATCAGCAAATATCGAATCGTTGCCCATGTACAGACTTTATAGAAATTGGTTGTTAATTGGTTGCATTTAGTAAAGCAGTTTTGGCACATATACGTCTTCCGTCTCGACTTCCTTTTGGTCTGTTCACATCCCTACAGATGGCGAGCAATTTTTTTTAATGCAGTCCTTTCCAGGACGCTTTTTTTGAAAGCTCTCTTAGAAAAAGGAGACCGCCCAGCCTTATGTCCACTCATCTCAAATCTGCTCTCGAGCCTAAGCACCTGCACAACTCGTCCAATGGACTTTTCAACCAGACATTCTAATGTGGGCATTGAACAAATGATGAATCTGCTTTAACGGAGAGCTGGCCGATTTTCTCAATCTCGGGATGACCCGCTAAATCTCTTACGTTCTCTCTCGCAAGCTTTACGCTTAAGTTTTAATAGGAAACTTGAATCGTTCTGTTTAATTTGTAGCACTTATCGGGCCCCTCACCCGCACCTGCCCCCTTATCTCACGCTTTGTGAATACGAGACCCGCCATTCAAATCCTCCGGCCGTGCGGCGAGACAATATCCGCCCAGAAGATCTATTCATTGTTCTGTTTGCGCGGTTCAGCTGATTCCGATATATAATGTCTACCCTGCGTAGGTTATGAAAAGATTTATGGCTCCTGTGTGCTTTGTGCAGCTTGAATAATCGCTCTCTATTCTCTAGTTCTGCTTTTATTTCAGACTTCCCAAAAGTCCTTGGACGATCTTCTCAAGAAGGAAATGTCATGTCAAGTGAAGTGATGAGATTCTCCAGTACTGTATTAAATACTTTATAAAATGAGATGGTGATGGCCTAGTTTTAGGATATTTGTTGTAGGATGGACAAAGAGGTTGTAGGTTCAAATTCAGTGATAGATATTGGTTAAAACAGATAATAATTATGCTTGCCTAATCCTAACCCACATTTTTTCAGCAGGGTTCCCCTTTCCTATGTGTGAATTTATTTCAACCATGCTTCAACACATGTTGCATTGCATTTGAGTGGATTTAATTTAAAATGAATTCAATTTTAATGTTGTAATTTATACCAAAATTCAACTTTTTATTGAATAAAACTAAGTGGCAAATCACCTTCACAGCCAAATTGTCAAAATTGACATACATCATGTATATGAATTTTTACAAGTGGAAGTTGGCTTCCCAGCCTTACTTTCACCATATTTTGTCAAAAAATAGCTTTAAAATGTAACCAGGTTTTTGAGAGGTACTAAAATCAAGAACATTTGGTCAAATCAGGGTGCAGGTGTGAGACTTCCACTCTTACTTCATTTTCAATTTGATTCATTAGCTCCCTAAACCAGGTTGTAGGTTTAATCCATTTCTATCCTGAATCCTGCGCTACCACCACTGGACCCAGAGCAACTTTCTTCTGTAAAGAGAATTCACTTAGGATAAGAGTCTGATCAATGACAAATAATCAATCAAAAAATAAAACTGTTAAATAAAATACCCTAATGACAGATTTATGCAATTACCTTTCAGCAAGTTTCATTGTGATAAAATTGTCTATGCTATTGTGACACGGCCTAGAAAAGGTCTGTTCACCATTACTGTCATCACAGTTGACACGTTGGATCCCACTACTTTTTGCTTATCAATCAGGAGCCAAAGTTTGCGGTCACGGACCTTCTCATTTGGTGCGAACTCTTGGAATTGAGTTCATGAACTGAAACAGTTTGGTATAAAAGCACTCAACTGGACTCAGATGACCCACTGGTTGCCAGATCTCAATTTGAAATCCCCTGCACTTATTCACTAAGAGGTATTTATTATCAATGATTTATCAACCAGTCATGTTGGTTTTTAAAATACAAACTGGTATATTTCTTTGAGCTAAATCCCATCTTTGGTCATGAACAATCTTTCAGTAAATCTTTACTTATTGACCACTGCTCAGTTTCTGGGAGCCCAGTATTTAGACTGTGTCTCATTCTTAACACAGCAGTGTCAATGACATGCTTGTGCCATTTTGGTGTGCTATGCTGCCTCGAATGTGCAAGACACAGTTTTTGTTATTGCTGAATGGATATTGTCTGTTTTGGGCAACGTCGTCTGCAGTAACTGGAAAAACCTCGTGTTAGTGACTGAAAGGTTCAGGGTTCGAATCCTTCACTTGAAGTTAATTAGGAAATTGCAGGGGCAGTCTCCTTGGTGTCACAACAAAACTGTCTGTCCAACAGTGTCACAACAAAAAAAAAAACTGTGAAGGAAGAAAAGAATAAAGTGCTAAAAATCTAAGAAAAATAAATAATGGTTTAAAAATAACATGATTTCTGCTGTAATTAGTACATTGACATCACTCTGGATAAGGACGTCGGCTAAATGCCGAAATGTAAAAGTAAATGTATGCTACTAGAAACTTGATGATCCAGCACGTACGCCAACATTGCTGATGTGCAAGGATTTATGTAAAAAGAGGCCTTTAGATGACCTGAATAAAGTGACACTGACATAGTAGTGACATGGTAGAGTGTGTCATGTTGCCGTCCATGAGTGTAAAAAACGGCAGCTTTGCTGGAGTTTTTACACATCAACATCACTACCTAGGTTGTGAGCAGTCAACAAGGCTGTAAATATCCTCCCACGTACATTTTGTGGTTAAAAACTAACCCTTGTATATGGTAATATAACAACTTTACAAAGCGTAAGTGTTTCTGATAAACTGGCCAGCATATCCAGGTCCTGTGTATCAAGCAGCATCCCTCCAAAGTGTAATCACTCGTCTTCCCTCGCAAGTTGCCGCACTGTTTTGCAATTCTAATCCCCGCCTCTTTTGCTCTGAAATACAGGCGACGTTTTGCAGAGGATATACGTGAAGGACGGAGCGAATCCCGAAGCCGAGCACCGTTAATCATCTAGCCGAGTGGGGGGTGCGGAAGGCCAGCCAAAAATGAGACAAAAATGGCACCTGGCGCTGAAATATTAGAGCGTGTCATTTAGAAGAAGAGAGAGAGAGACAGGAGAGAGATGGGTGGAGATCGCTAGCAATCAAACTTTGCATGAAGCTCACATCGGTATAAGACAAAACGAGGGCTGAGACAGATGGGAACAGAAGAGGGAAGTGTATTGACCTTTCACAAGGGCTGAACTTTTGAACTAGTCAAAAGTTTCTTATAGAGTCGGGTTCGAAGTTGGATGACGAGACTCAAATGGCCGCATTGTGCACAAGTTGTAGCTTAGTGGTAAAATTTTGGACTATGTTTTCGCCAGGTGCTCCAGTTTCCTCCCACAGTCCAAAGGCATGCACTGTAGGTTAATTGGTGAATCTAAATTGACCCCGTAAGGTGTGAATGTAAGCGTGATTGTGTGTCCTGCAGTGTGTTGGTGCCTGCCCAGGGTTGGTCCCCGCCTTGCGCCCATAAGTTCCCGGTCCCCCCACAACCCTGATTGGGGTACAGCGATTCGGATAATGAATGAATAAATGAATGAACGAACAAATAAATCAGCATCTAAAAATAAATATCAGCATCTAAAAATTAACTAGTAGTAGTGAGTCATTTTTGAGTACTTTGCACTTTAACTTATGTACTTTATAACACTTGTAATTAGGTATCATTTCAGAAATACTTTCCACCACTGGTGTTCACTTACAGTGTAGGATTGCTTAGAGGAGAACTAACGATCAATGCTTTCCTCCCTTACGAAGGATCACGTTTCGCTGAATCATTTAGTAAGCACTTTAGGGGCATATGCTGCATTTTGTGTGCCGAAACCATGACGATTCCACGGCTCCGTCCCTTCCTCCCTTGCGCTAATCCGTTCCTTATGATGGAGGAACTGCCGTCGTCACGGATCCCATAGTTATGACGGATAGCCCTCGTATAGCCCCACTACCAAGTGTATTTTTCACAGGGCTACGACTCTCCCGTCGCCGTTCTCACACAAACGTACATAATATCCCATGAGCCCCCTCCATCACTTGAAAGGTCAAAGCCACCAAGCAATCAATGGGCCGTCTGGGACTCTTTAGGGAGCCTTGACAAAAATGACGAAAAAATGCGTCGCAAGCTCGTTTAGCTGCTACATCCTCCACCGCTTGGGCGGCTAATCTCATTTTGCGTAATAATTTACGTACACAGCACAAATTGGATCTGGAATGGACTTGGCTAACGTTTAAAAAGGAAGTCCGGGTTAAGGAGGTCGACTGCTCAAACGTCGACGAAAACCGACTTCTGAATTCAGTAGCCTTAATATTTTAGTGAGACCATATTTAATACTTGATTTAATACACAAACAAATAAATCAATATTGTACTAGAAAATGACATTATTTCAATAATCCATCACTAAAAAATAACTAGTGCTAGTGAGTACTTAAGTGCTTTTGTAATGTAGGTATTATTTCCACAATGTAACAGTAGTTCTACTTAAGTGCAACCCAAAATTTAGGTCAACACCTACATTTTTTTACATTTTTTCCCTCCCCGGAAGAAGAAACAGATCAAACCAAGAATATATTCAATCACCTCAACCTTGTTTCTCTTTTCATTCTCTGCCACGATCAGAGGAGATTGCTATCAATAATTAATGTTCGCCCGGGTGGTTGTGTGTGATTTCTTTTTTTTTTTAATCCCTCTTCTCCCTTCGTGAGGAGAACATATGTTTAAAAGATGAAACCCGATGTCTGTTTTTTCCCTGCACCTTATTAGGTTGCTGCCTTTGGTATTAAAGAGAAAGGGGAGAGATCAAAAATAATCCGGAAAAAAACATCGTTGTGCGGTCGTGATGATGGCGTCATGAAAGTTTGGATGAAATGGAAGGACCGAATAAAGATGGCAAAATTTGCCTGTCGTGTTACATGTGTGTGTGCTTGGATTGGACCCCAAAAATTTGATTTTTGTGTTTCATGCGAATGAGGCATTTACCTGAGAAAATTTCCACATTCCAGTAGGAAATGTTAAAAGAAATGCCCAAAAAGTAAAAGCAACTTACAGGTCACACCACTTGTGCCCCACAAACCTCTAAATGGACCACGGAATGGGAAATGGGAGATCAGAAAACCATTTTTCATTTTAGTTTTGGAAATGAATATTACACTAAAAACTGGGTTGCAGTGTTTGTTTGAACATGAAAAACGAACAAATGAATAATAGAGGTGGTGAGGTGGTAGTGGTCTAGTGGTTAGGATGATTGGCTCTGGACCAAGAGGGCAGTTGGTAGCGTAATGGTTAGTGTGTTCGCCCCGTGATTGGAAGGTAGCCTGATGGAATCCCGGACCTGTAAAAGTTTCACTGAAGTATCCATGACCAAGGTATCGTCCCCAAGCACGGCCCATGTCAGCCGCCCACTGTTCCTTCACGGATTGGTCAAATGCAGAGGTCACGTTTGGTTGTGGTGCACTGTGTGCTGTGCTGTGGGTGTTTAACACAAGGTTTAACTTCCTGGTGCTGACTCAGTGGGCTTCATTCGCCCCACTTACAGAGTTTTCACAATGATTCTGACATTCACCAATATCAGATTTGGTAAAAAGAATCTACAGTTGTTGAATAGTAATCTTATGAAAATCGTATGGCATGCATGCTTTTGCAAAACATTAGCTTACTGGGCTTTCTTCAATTCTACAGTTGTATAGTATTCCACTATTTAACTCTTGTAACTTTCTTAACAACAAACTTAAGAAAAAATATTCCGGAATGAAGTCCAATATCGCCATCTAGCGTCCTGGAGGCGCTTTGTACTTACGCAGTGACAGAAACGTCCTTAACAGTGTTCATCTAGCTTTAATCTAGTCCTGTGTTATTGCTAGCAGATTACCGCAGAAGCCAAGACCTTATCGCTGTTCATTATTTAAACCCGCCTCACAGATGCCGCATAAAATAACAATGACTAGCGCAAATCTTTCCAGGTTACAGATGCTGTCTTTTTTTTTTTCCACTTTGGGTTTCGCTTGAGAGCGTTAGCCCTTTTTGCTAATCTCGTGTTTCTTAAGGTCCGCCGTTTTCAAAGGCTTTTCCGAGTTGTCGTAGTAACACTCGGGCCCTCTGATATTCTCTCTCTCTTCGTGTGGTGATTCTTTTGGGCGAGATGGCTGCGATAACTACAGGCCGTCCTGACACTTTTACTGTTTAGCCGCCGCTGATCAGAAAATTGAATCTAAATAAGATTTCTCTATGAAGACGCCGCACTAACACGATAAACAGCAGCGATATACGGCGGGAAGCGTTTCGCTAAAAATAAAGCCTTTGCTTCCAAAAGGCAAGGACCAAGACCAGGCGAGTTCTGATGATTCCTATTTTGCGGGGGACTTTGCCTTTGGGAATGAGCGGGAAATTTGTGTGCAAGTGTAAACAGGTTTTTAGGTGGTTGTGAGGACCTAATGGGCAGCTAAATGATTATTACAATTACAAATATAGTAAGGCATGACCGTGGATGTGGATGTGTGTGTGTTCTTAACAATTACCAACACACCTCAGACTCTTAAACTTGCCTCGTTCTTCCCTCCATCTTGTCAACCTGTTATTAATAATTTCCCGCTCGTCGCCTAAATAGTGGCTCAATAAACATTCCTCCTGTTCAAATGAGATCCTTATGGCTTGAAATGGCTCTCTGGTGAAGTGCGTCTCCTCGCGCTATAAGTATTTAATCACTCATTATCAGAATAACGCGGCGCAGGATAACGGCTAGCCTCCCGTCCGACTCCATTAGCGTCAGCCAGCCTGTTAGCAAGCATCTGGCGGCTTCAGAACTGTGATGAAATGTTTTTTCAACCGCCGTCTTATATTGACACGGCGGTACTTCGGGAATCTTGTTTACTCTTAATGCTTCCCCCGCGAACTAATTTTAATGAGGAGCCGATGCACGGCTAGCCTTCTTACTTATTGCGTTTCATAAGAACTAGCGAGGACTTAGCGACCAAGCGGCATAAATTCAGAGTCAAACGTTGTCTTTAGAAGAAGCTCATGGCCAAATTCAATGTTGGTTTCTGAATGTGTTAAAACGCAAAGTGGTAAATAATAATGCAAAAAGAGTTGGGCTAGCTATTTTTAAAATGATAGGATCTTTTGA
The DNA here is from genome assembly GCA_032718565.1 of Distichodus sexfasciatus. NCBI lineage: Eukaryota > Metazoa > Chordata > Actinopteri > Characiformes > Distichodontidae > Distichodus > Distichodus sexfasciatus. The sequence goes on from JAVGVS010000271.1 coordinate 129,435, forward strand.
AGCTTACTGTTATTTACAAGTTACTTTTTTAATATAGATTTTAGCTACACTCTAGAGAGTTAGAGAGAGGAGTAGCTAGCTACGCCCAAGCTGTTCCACCCAGTAATATTCATATTTGTGCTTGCGATAACATCTGTATGATACTCTTAAAGCAAATTATTTAAAAAATGAGTAACATGATGTTAAAAGTAATATAAAAATCTGTACTTTTTAAACAAAGTCAACTCACAATATGTTTTCTACGACATTTTGGGGGTAGAGGGTGTATTCGTTTTACATTTATAGCATTTAGCAGACGCTCTTTTCCAGAGTGACTTCCAATTTCAGGGACAGATTCCCTGGGAGCAACTTGGGGTTAAGGGTCTTGCTCAGGGACCCAATGATGACAGTGCTGGAGGTAGAACTTAAACCCACCTCTTATTCCAGAGTATCCTGATCAGTAGACCACCATTCACCCTGGTAAATGTATAAATGTCTAAATTAAAATTCATACACAATGATTGTATTTTAACATTTTTCTTGCATTACAAAACGTTTAGATGTTATGCATGAAAGCGTTAATTTAAGGAGAAAAAGCAATAATACGACAGGCATTTGTTCAATACATCATCCACAAAGTGAAATAAAAATAGAGATTCCTGAGTCTATATTGTCTATATTATAAAATAAATGTATTTTCCATGAATTTATGTTGGCCTGTGAGTTTATATTGACAAACACATTTGTGGGAAATAAAAGAATAATATATACAATAAAAGCATTTTCCCTGAATTTATGTTAACATGGGAGTCTATATTGACAAACACATTTGCAAAAAATTCAATTTTACATTAAATAAAATAATATAAAATGATATTTTCCATGAGTTTATCTTGACATAGGAGTTTACATTGACAAACACATTTTCAAAAAGTATTATTTTTAAAATATTGTCCCCATGAACTTACCAACAGTGTAGTTAATAGTAACTATAGTCTGGACACCCACCTTAACTTTATTCATTAATTTGCTCGGGCACATCCTCATGAATTTAAATTTATCACCTTGTTCTTGAGACCTGTGATCCATCTATAGCAGCTTTTTTCATTTTTGACTCTTTTGGCCCTACACTCATACCCCATACCTTTATGAGAATGAGATCATTTTTCAAACATTTTCAGGAGACATGCTCACAGCTCCGTGCTCTAAACATCAAACCGATTACCAGCACTGATCTGAGCTCATCCCATCTCCTGTTCTCATAATCCCATTTATTACCATGTGACTTTAGCGGCTGATCCCAGATCAGATGGCCTGGGCTGCCAATTGAGCACTTGATCCTCCATCTTGGATGAGTATGGCAAGGAGGTGAAAGTCTGTTCTTTTTTTTTTTTTTTTTAAACAAAAACTGACGTGTTTAGTGTTAAAATGTGGTTTATTAACAGTGATCGTCATGTATTCACTGGAGCCTTTTCACTTATTTATGTGCTTAAGAATTGTCATTCTTTTTATTCTTCATCTTTTAGTCTTTCTTTTTAAAAAGTCATTTTTATTGCATATTGAATAACCTCTGTACGATAACATGCCATGCAAATAAACTCACTTTGCCTTGTCTGTGGCGTGGTAAAATCTCACGTTCAGCTTTCAGCATTTTTTAGGCAGATGGACAATTTAGATCTATACTGTTAGCACTGCTCCCCGAGCGCTGATAGAACTACCCACGTTTCCTTTATGGATTCAGATGTGTGCTGTACTGTGGTCACAATGACAAATAATCACTCACTCAAATAAGTATGGAAAGGACAGAGTGAGGTTTAAACCCTAAAAAGCTTTTATAATGAAACAGAACCAAAACTAAACCTACCGCAAAACTCCTCCATGAAAGGCAACAGATGGAAAACAAAGACAGAGGAGAGGCAGTCCTAAATGCACAGACACACACACACACACACAGGTGTAAAACATCAGTGTAGACGAACATAAATGAGGACAAGGAACAGGTGACTGTTCTGAAGTCTGCCTCTAGTGGCCAAATGGAGGATGTCATGGGGCAATTTTGACAACAGGGGAGACAAACATATTTCTTTAAATTTGTTTCATGCTTGAATTTTCAATTAAATATCATCTTAATTCAATTTAAACCCACTGTTATTTACTCCTTGGTTTTTACTCATTATATTGTTGAAGCATAAAGTGTCCAAAGCATGGAGATGTTAATGGATTTATAGTAAAGTCACATTTATGTAACATAAGGTTATTTTAATGTCTATTCTTAGGCTAAATGTGCTCATCCATAAATAAAATTTGTGTATAATTTAATTGTGTATTTTAACCCTTTCCTGCATAAATGAGCCATTAAACAAATAAACATTTTTCAACCCAAGTCAACTCAGTGCCCAGAAAGGAAAGAAACAATGTTACACCAAATTTTACATTCGCAAATAATAGTAAGTAACTTAACTTTGCAAATTACCTCATGCACGTCTTTAAGTTAATTTTCAGTCAATGGTTGCACTTTTTCAGGCTTTTGAAGTTCCTTAACACGAACTTTTCTTTGGAAATGAAACACTGTAGGATCTGTGTTACAATACATTGCAAACATTCTAATAGCATCTTTTTTATTTCAGTTTCAATCATGATGTGCTTTCTCGTCTCACAACTCCAGAAAGTCAGAGAAAATTGAAAATGACAACTTCATTTTCCCATCCATGAATTACTGGACAAACCCAAAAGCAGATGTTGGTGTAAATGTCATTTTTCTTACCATTAGATTTCTAAAAACCAATTCCTCTTATCTTTAAAATTATTTATAAATCTCTAAACAAAAGGAGGCATTTGGAAGTGGCTTGAACAGTCCTTATCACAAGATACTTTTGTCCAAATCTCGTTCGTGTGGTAACGCAAGTATGTACCCTAATGCAAGTGGTACAGGATTAAATGTTTGCTGGCAGAAAGATTAGCTCGTGTGACTGACAACAATGGCAACTGTGAAACACGTTTTATTCTCACGTCCAAGGGGAAACATCAGAGCATGGCGCGTCCTTGGGAACGCTGCATTAATCTTGACATGTTTATTTATTTATTTATTTATTCCTCACATTTCTGACTGTCATGAAACTCCCTGAAGAAGGATACGAGGACTTTTATGCTTCTCAGTTTCCTTTTGTAGAACATTAGAGTAATTGGACAAATAATAACAGGCGTTTTTGTGGCTCTTTCCAATTTGTTGCGAGGGTTTCATGAGCGTGATGCTAAACTTTTTGCTTCGTCATTTGGTTTAAGGACGTATAAAATGAGATCCACTCCTGCATCTTCACAAACGAAAGCAAAAATTAATTACGGTGCTGACTTGTTTGGTAATAAATTGCAGTTTTGCATCTTTGAGGTTCCATTTTCGAGTTTCTTGATATTTGTGGTGCAGGCCCAGTTGGGTCACAGCTGTGAACAACTTAATTCTAGACTTAAGATGCTTTGAGTAACAAGTACAGTGTTTTGCAAAAGTGAAATTTTACTACAAAAAATAGGTGCAGTGTTGCAACATGGGAAGTTGGGACAGTTGGTTGCGTAACAGTTAGGGAGTTGACTGGAAGGTGGCCAGTTCATGTCCCGGACCAGTAAAGTTTCTACTGAGGTACTCATGAGCAGGGTACCGTCCCCAAGCACTGCTCCCCGGGCGCTGCCAAAAAGCTGGCCAATGCTACTTCACGGATAGTTCAAATGGCGAAGGCACATTTCGTTGGCTTGCACAGTGCTGTGGTGCAACTCTTCAAACTAAACCAGAACTATTTCCAATGTATTGAAATTTCTTTCTGGTTGAGTCTTTCTGGAATGAGGCCCATTGGCTCTTGTTCCTTCTCCTTCCAAGTCTCGTCGTATGAGTTCCTTCATCTTCACAATGAAAAAACCACAAAGTGTGTGCAGAAGCATGAGCCACGTGCCAAATCCTGACAAAATCTTCAAATTTAAGGCTAGCAGGTGCTACAGACACTTGCAGTTCCTTTAAACATATTCTGTTTGCTTTGCTATCGATTGGAGCCTTGTTTCTCTGAACCATATGTTTACATTTATGGCTCCAAGGCTTGGGTTCGTGACCCCATTCTCACAAAGGGAAGCAAAAGTGTTTTTTATATACGCTCGCCTCTGCACTTTCGATTTACAGAGGCTTGTCTGTAAAAACATGGCGATCGGACGCTCCAAAGGTCACTGCAGAGGCACATTGTTGCAAGCAAAAGTGAAATGGTTTCAACTCTATGCATTTGCTGAAGCAGATGGAATGTTGCCATTGTGAGTTGCACTTGGAGATGAAAGAAATCGCCGCTGAGGTCAGAGTTATGCCCCCCCACACAATGTTAAGGTATACGGCAATGCATTGCAAAGTATGCGCAAGAAAATCATGAAATATGCTGTATTAATTTTTTTGGCGGCTGGATGTTTTTGAAACATTGAAACATGTGCGATTACATACTGATTGAATTCATAAAATGTAATTCATTTGTCCCACAACATTTAGGAATTTGTGATGCTGCTGCTAAGAAAAGCTAATCAAATGCTGGGGAGTGGCTTTTTTGATTAAACAGCTGATTCGTTGGTGTGGGCTTCCTGAACCTCCTCACAATAGGCTCAGCAGAATTGGAACAACATATTGGTTTTGTTTTGGTTTTTTCCATAATAAAAGGGGCCCAAGCACATAGCTCTGGAATTCGTGTTGCCTTTGTTCAGACTTTTGCTTTTGTGCTTTGACCCCCATAATTGCTTCTTGTGGCTGTAACCCTATTAATATTATTATTATTATTGTTGTTGTTGTTGTTGTTGTTATTATTATTATTATTATTATGTTGTTGTTGTTGTATAGATACTATTCTGTAAATTCATAGTATATTTGAAAAAAAATTACATTTCAATTCATAAAACCTTATACTCATGAATAAGCAGGTCTTTTGAAAGTGAGTGATTATTTGTCATTGTGAACACACCACAGCGCAGCACACAGTACACCACAATGAAATGACCTCTGCATTTGACCCATTCGTGAAGGAAGGCTGGGCAGCTAACATGGGCAGCGCCCCCTTGAGTACCCCAGTGGCAACTTTACCGCTCTGGGATTTGATCCAGCGACTATCTGATCACAGGGCGAACACTCTAACCATTACGCCACCATCTGCTGTGTGTGTTTCATGAATGAAAAATTGTCACTTAAAATTGCAATACTGCGTTGTGTAATACATACCATAATAACACCAACCCTAACCCTTAGGTAGTTTAGAAGTTACAACTTGCTGTGTTTGTGTTTATATATTGCTAAAATCACCACAAAAAAATTATATGAACCTTAGAATCTCATAGTTCTAAGGTTCTTCCCATGCTTGCTGCTCCCTCTGTCTCTCAGTATTCCTCTGCTGCTGATGTGGTAACTTGAGCCGAGCCAGATTGTGGTTTGAAAATGGGCCAGTTGATGAGTGCTGCTCTCAAATTTGCTCATATTTGCTTGGAGAGCCACAAATATTGCCCAGTCTGAATCAAAACATTTTGCAACAAGTTCGTCCTTTCGTAGGCCACAACTTTTCTTTCTCTCTAAAACCCATCTATCCAGACCCAGCGCCTACTTTCTTGATGTACATTCAGAATCTATATTTACTGCATAGGGGTTGGTAGATATTCCTCAGTATATATAAATAAGGCATGTGAATCCCAACCATACGCTGGACATATATTTTATTTATTTATTTCATAACATATCAGCTCATCTGCCATACATTCCAGCCAGTCTTGTTATAGCTGGGAAACGTCTGGGCTGGATATTTATGGCCTTGTTGACCCTCTCAACCTAGCAGTGATACTGACGAGTGTGAACCTCCGTGTCGTATATGCTTGCAGCAGCACAACACGCACTTGCGCGTCACTTCCATGTCAGTGTCACTGCTGTGTTGAGAATGAACCATCAAATAAATAAAGACCTTGACTGGCTTACTGTGGAGGTGAAGAGACGTTTGTGGCCTTGCCTACTCGAATGCTTCTATTTGGTCATCTGGTTGTCGCATGTCTTGTCTCGAGCGCTGCTGTTTCTTTACATCTGTACATACCGGACGAAAAAGAAGATTTTTCTGCCATAAAAGCAATGGAAATTGATGCGACTATGTACAAAGGGCGAAAATTAGGATTTAACCTAGGAAAAATGGCAAAGAGATAATGGTAAACGAATTAAATTGAGAGGAAATTCATTTTGAAAAGCTAGTTTAACTAGAGTTGTAGTGAAGACCACCTAAACTGAGACCAGAGCGTGTCCAGACTGAGACAAGACCAAGACTCTGAAGGGTCGAGACCGAGAAAAGACCGAGACCAGGGCGTGGCAAGACTGAGTTGAGACCGAGACTGGACCAATGCACGTTTTACACCACATGATGAATAGGTGGACATGCAAATCACTAAGCAACATTAAACATGTTTATTCAACATTTCTCTCATATATATATATATATATATATATATATATATACACACACATATATATATATATATATATATATATATACACACACACATATATATATATATATATATATATATATATATACATATATATATGTATGTATATACAGTATATATGAGAGAAATATATATATGTATATATATATGAGAGAAAATATATATGGACTTCGCTTCACTGGAAGCAGTTATCCAAATTCATCACATCATATGGTAAACTCAACAAACCACAGTGGCAGAACGCTCCACCAGTACTCCATTCCTAGTTTAAAATGTATATTTAGCATTCTGTTTATATATTGTTTACTCCATGTTCCTTATTTGTTCTTTGTTCCCTATTTCTTATTGCACTGTAAAAAACTGGAGCCATGTCGTCTTGTCTCTTCGTATATCTGTACAGTATATAGCAGAGATGACAATAAAGTTTACTTTGACTTTGATAACATGGCCTGAAAAACACCAGAGATAAAGTAAAATAAGCTTAATGTAATAGTTTACATTCTGAGACAAGACCGAGACCTTCAAAAACTGGTCTTGAGACCGAGACTCGTCTCGAGTACTACAACACTATCTTTAACCTATGCAATACCTACACAACCTATAGGTTGTATAGAACCAAATGTTTGCTAAACTACAGTCAATCACAACAGGGTAAAGTTGAGCGTGACCATCAGATGTTTCCTTTTAGACAGAATGGATTACAATCTGATTTTGCATTTAAAATGTCCAAGTTCAGTAGCTTTTCCAAGGAAACTTAACTGATAACTGGAGATGGCACCAATGCTTTTCATACTGTCTTTCTAGCACGGTTAGTACAACTTCTTTCCAGCTATCAGTACTTGGAGAATGGCAAGAGTTTGGGCACGTTATGACACCCCAAATCGTTGAGGTATTATCCAACACCCACGTAAGCCTACTTCAGTAGTTCGGTTACTAGCCATCAAGCACCCAAACTGAACTGTTGAGGCACTGGCCAGCCACTGAGCACACCCAACCACTGAGTACCTGTTCGTTCAGCAGTCATACTGATAGCTGGTGTTCCTAAACAACAGTTCCAGCTATGAAGTAACCAAACTGCTAAAGTAGACTATGTGGGGGTTGGGTAGTACCTTAGCGATTTGGGTATGTCATAACCGATCAGTACTCATCCATTAGAGATTTCAAGTACCTTAAACTGAAACTGTTGAGGTACTAGCCAGCTACTGAGCACTAGTCTGATTGAGCACCAAACCACCTCAGCAGTTTGCACTGAGTAGTCATGTTCCTAAACAGTTCCAGCTATCAAGTAACCAAACTGGTGAAGGTACTTACCAGACTCTGATGGGTACTTGCTTACTGGTTATGCAAATAATTTGTAGTGCAGTGTTTTAATATGTTCCTTGTTCATTTCTGTTTTGGGAAGCTGCAGCACAAACTGACCTTTTAGTTAAATGCAAGTAAATGTAAGGGAAAGTCAACAAAGTGGGACGGTGTGTTTGTTCAGTAAAAAATATTAAAATAATCCAAAAAAATTGTGCCTACATTTTTATTCTGTGGTTTTTTTTTGTTTCTTTTAAACAAATGACTTTTGAAAATGGCTTAGGTAAATGTGTGTGTTTGCAACTGTGTGTGTGTGTGCTTGAATTACTTGGAGGATTATTTTATCTGACGGTAAAACGCTGTATCGCAAACTGGTAGTAACAGCCTCCTGGATTTGGCCGATTACACAGCGGAGCGTCGGTAGGCCCTCTCAAGGTTAGCGATAAGCGATTAAAGGCGACTCCTGTAAAAACTTCTTACCACGGCACCAAGAGTCGCCGCTTAGCTGTGGCAGATCCCAGTCAACAGCCAGTCAGGCCAGCCAGCTCCGTCGGAACTGTGAAAAAACAAACCTATTCCCCCAACCAGAGCCGATAACCGATTAGTCGGGGAGCCGTGTTGCATCACACGCAAAACTTCACCCTGCAGAGACGTTATCGTGCGACGCTGCTTCGATTGATAACAGCGTCCTTAACCCAGACTGTTTACAATGGCAGCCGACAAATCACGCTTGTGGGCTTTGTGGCTGATTCGAGATCAAAAGTAGATGACGCTGTTCGCCGTTAGAACCGCTTGTTTCTCATATGGGCTGAAACCAGGTCAAATCAAATGATTTCTCTCTCTCTTTGAAAGAGAAAAATCTAATATATATATATATATATATATATATATATATATATATATATAGCACACATATATATATATATTTAATATATATATATTTAAAGGCCATCATTCTCGAGGTTGACCACAAGGGGTTTGTAGTTTATAGTGATGTTGGTGCTACATAAAAAAAAAAAACATGATTCTTTAATTTAATATTTCATTTTGTTTATCGATATCGGGGTTCGGATGAAAGTAAGAACAGTCAGATTAGAGATAAAGGCGGTAAAAGAAGGCGAAAGTTGCCGATCCTCACAATTAGGTGTTGATTTATTCATGCTGTTTTCTGGTTCAGCTTTTGTTGATAACCAGAAGTCCACCTGAATACAGAAAAACCCAGCACTGGAAGTGTAGTTGCGGGCAACATTCGACTGACTGCTGTAAAAAGAAAAATCACTGTTATAAAATAAAAAGTTGGATTTGAATTCTCTCCTTTTCCTGTCGCTCTCATTCCAAAAAATTTCTTTTACTCATCTTTTTTCCTCCCTCTTCTTTCTACTTGTCTCTCTCTTCTTATGTTTCTCCCTCCTCCCTGTCTCTCACTTCTTTTTTTTCCTCCCTCCTGTTCTTTTCTCTCTGCATTACATGCTCCCTTCTTTTCTCTTCTCAATGCCAGTCTCTCTCTCCTTCTGAAATTTCTCTCTCCTCACCCTAGCTATCAGTTTTTCCATCCATCCATCCATCCACCCATCTGTCTGTTCATTTCGCTTTCTCCTCTTCTTTCTTTCACTAGCCTCCTTTTTCTTTCTCTATCCATTGCACCTCTCTATCCTCTCTCCCCATCTCTGTCTCTCTAATTCTGTTACTTCATTTCTTTTTTTTCTTTTTATCATTTCTCTTCCTTCCCTTCCCATCTCTGTCTTCCCTTCCATTTTCTGTTCCTATCACTCCCCTTTCCATCTTCTTTCTTCTCGTAATTATGTTCCTTCCTCTGAATCTCTTCTCTTTCTCCCATCTCCGAGTCACTCCTTCCCATCTTTCTTCTCATTTTCTTCAGTCCCTTCTCCCTTCCATTTGCACATCTCCCTTTAATCTGTCTGTTGTCAGTCTGTCTTCCTTTAACGTAATCACTCTTCTTCATCCCCCCTTTTTTTGCTCTCTCCCCCTCACTTCACTTTTCATTTGCACTCCTGTCTGTCCCGCTCTTTCTCACCCTCCCTCGGTCCTTCACCCTTCATCCTCTTTTCTCCCCCTCGCCTCGTCCTTCCTTCCCCCACAGTCTTCTTTCATCCTTTTCTCTCTCGCCTCTCATTCCCTTTGTTCTACATTCTTCCCATTCACGAAGTCCGCCTCTTAATAATTCCCTCAATCTCTGTTTTGGCGCTCTCTATCTCTCCCCATTTCTTTCACTTTTCATTTGCGTTTTCCATGTGCCAACGCATTGAGATTTTAAACACAGTTTTCACTGTCAGGAAAAAAGGGAAAGAGAAAAGGAGAACAACAATAAGAATGAAAAGAAAGCGTCGCACTAATAACAGCAATGACAACAGTAATGAAACGATTAAAAATGATGGCAATAATGACCTCAAAAACAGGGATAATATAACTGCTGTCAGAGCTGCGGAACACTGGTGAGAAGGAGATATATATAGTCATAATTAACATATGACTGATGCACAGCAAAGTGGAGCTTCTCGAACTGAACTTCCTTTACTCTTTCTTCTTCTCTTGCTCCTTTTCTCCCCCTCTCCATTTATCCCTTCCTCCTCTTTTTTCACCTACTATTTTATCTTCCATCACTCGCCCTCACTCACCACTCACTCACTCTCTTCCTGGTATACAACTATATACCCTTCCTTTTTTCTCTCTCTCTCTCCTAACTTTCTCTTTCCCTTCCTATGACCCTCCCTCCATCCGTAACTGAAGTTCCTTCACTCTTTCTTCTTTTCCTCCCTTTTTCCCCACTTCCCCTCTGTCTCTCCATTCATCCCTTCCTCCTCTCTTTTCTATTTCACTCACTCACTCTCTCCATCACTCACTCACTCACTCTCTTTCCCCATACATACTGTATATCCCCCGGCTTTTTCTTTCTCTCTCGCTCTCCCTTTCTCTCTCTCCCCCTCTTCCTTCCTTGCTTTCTCCTTCCTTCACTTCCTCTCTCCCTGTCCCTCCCCCTTCATCCTTCCTCTCTATATCTCCACTGCTTTCTCTTTCCCTCTTTCTTCCTCTCTCCTTTCTCATCCTCTTCCTTATCAGTTTCTATCACTGTGTCTTTTTCTCATCCTCCCTTCCTCCTTCATCCTGTCCCACTCCATCATTCTTTCCCTCTCTATTCATCCTTTCCTCCCCTTCCCTCTTTCTTTATTTCTCGCTGTCTTTTCTACTTCCCTCACTCCCTCAGTCTCTTCCTTCATCCCTCTTTCTCCCCTCGTCTCGTCTCCTCCCACAGTCTTCTTCATCCTTTTCTCTCTCTCACAGTCCAGCCCTCTCCCTACTTATCAGCTTCCTTCTCAGTTTCTTTCTCCTCCTCTGATCTGGAGAGAACAGTCCTTGCGTTGGCAGCGCTGCCAATTGATCTGATCCGATCTGATCTCTCGTTCCTGAGCGCGGTAAGAGGAGTGCGATCCTCCAATCGATGTGTTGGGTAGTTGAGAGTCTCCATCTCACACGTTATTATTTATTTTTATTGTTTCGTTTGCACTGCTGCCTTCTCTGACACTCTTTGCGCCGCGTCCCGGCGAGACGCTTTTCAAAAATAGCCCGGCTTTCCGTTTTGTTTTGCGCATCGCCGCGGAGCGGGGCCGGCTTTTCCTTCCTCATTAGTGCCATCTCGGCCTCAAGGTCATTGCCTCAAATAAGCTTATTTATACATGTTAAAAATATATATAATAATAAAGTGCTGCTCTGATTTAAGTTGTTGCAACAGTGTCGATCCTGATTTGATGAGTTGAGAAATGTTGTTGTTACTTCCAGTCTGCTTCATTGTTTTCTTCCAGTTTTTTGCACTACAGTCTCTCTCTCTCTCTCTTTTCTTTTGAAATTATGTATCATATTTCCTTCATCCACTCTTAATGCCTTTCTGGCTCTTCTCCTTCTTACGTTTTCTTTCTTTCTTTCTCTTTTCATTCCTTTTCTTAGCTATTTTCTCTGTGTAAATTCTCTCTCTTCAATTTCTGCTTTATCTTTTTCTGATTCTTCCTCCCTTTTTTCTCCCTTTTATATTTTCCCTCTTTTTAGTTTGTTAGTTTTTTCCATATTAAAACTGTATGCAACTGTAGCCCAACATGCTCAGCCTACATCTAACATCTCTCTATCTCTCTCTCTCTCTCTCCTCGCCAGAAAGATACAAGCATTCCGTTTCGGCCAGCATGTCATAAAGGCCACCGCCGTGTTTCTCCAGACAGACTTGTCCTTCGCTCTGGTCAATCGGAAGCCTGTGGTTCCGGTCGATCCTTTTTTCCCTGTTGTTCTCTCATGGAAACCAGCTAAGTAGAGGCTGAATCTGTCATCTCAAAGCAAAGGTAGGAAAAGGAGCTTTACTTCTCTCTCTCTCTCTTCATTTCTCTCCATCATCGCAGCATCTTGAAACACATAAAACCTAAGCTGCCTGGCAACTGTTTACATTTATTTTTACTCCCTCATGAGTTTGGCCCGACCTTCCGGATGGTGGGGGCACATAAGCAGATGTTTACAGCGTCATCCTGCCAAAGAGATTTAAAAAAGTTCTCGATGAGAGAAATGGTCCGTCTGATTGGTGAAAAGTTTGACCTTCGATGAACCTAAAACCTGCAAGTACTAATGGCATCCATCCAAGAGGAAGGCTTGTGAATCACAGTCTGTACCTTGGTCTTTTTCAAAACATTTTGTTCTATTAATCTTATAGCGCGACATGCCGACGCGTAAGCCGGCATACATTTGCATAATTTTAAGCGCTGATCCGTTTGAATAATGCCCTCGCCTTCCCTCCCTTTTTTTCCGGGACGGTAATAAGCGGGCGAGAATCTTCGAGGGCCGCTACGGTTTATGTAAGCCTGCCGCGTTTAGATCGAGTGCCTATGGAAATAGATTTTTCCGCAGCGCCACGTCCGTTGCCATTGCGTTGCCATTTGCGCGCTCCTAAAGGCTTGAGAGCGAGCGCGTTAAAGCATACATTAGCATGCGTTAATCAGAAGTGTAGGATTGAGCGTTGGAATGTTGGCACGGACGCTTTTTTGGAGAAAGCTGCTTCAGCTGGGGAGTATCAGCGGAGTGAGAGGTTGCTCGTTGGACGTACTGTATATTTTATGGTATATATGAAAGTTGGAAAGAAAATTGGAAAACTTCTAATGACTTTGTATGCCAGTGTTCACCTTATTTCACTCACTTTTCTACTTAATTAAGAAACTGACTCAATACACTGCTTGGTACCACTAGGGTTGTAACATTACATTGATTTAATGATCAACAAGCCCATATCATCAATCCAAAATGACAAGATTGATCAGACATCATTCACATTGTAACTCTTTATATTGAACGTTTAGTTCCTTTTTGTGTTTTGATACGGTTTGAAAGAATAGAAGTGAATGAACATAGGTGAACCAGTCGCTTGTCGCAACAGAGGTTTCCTAGAAAAGGACCGTTGATGTTGCATGGGATAAAATTTGATTTTTTCGTTTTAGTGTTTTGGAAACAAGAAGGTCTATACTGTACTGTTGTGAGTAAATTTCACTGAAAACATAATTCTTTCCATCCTAAAAACGCGGGACTTTTTGAGGTGAGGAATTCAATTCCAGCAGAATGTCTAAAGTTTCGTTTTGACCGCTCTACTCAATATTTACGTAAATCCACCGGGTTGACTAGCTGCAGAAGATATTTCTCCGAATCCATTCGCCTTTGGCTCAGTTAACCCAATGCAGGTAGGGCTATCCGTATGGTGGAATGCAGCGAGGCTACCGGTGAATACAAACGTAGCGCGACCGCATCTCAAGCGCCCAGAGGTACGGCGATGGTCAACTTCAAAGGCAGATTTCTCCGCTTCACTTGGCATGACAGGAGAAACCCGGACTCTTTTGAATGTTGATATCTCAAATATATGTCGACCATTCGATATAGGTATCGTTGAAGGTTGATTTATGCCCTTTCATGAAAACATAAAACTTAATTTAGAAAATTTGAGAGAAGCGACTGGTTTTGCCGTGGAGGGTCACATATGATATTGTCTCATTTTGATCACTGGCGATGTGAAAACGTATGAAACTTTGTGAAATTGGCAGACTTCAAATTGTTGTCCTTTGAATTTAATAAATATTGTACCGCGGAGAGTTGTTTTACAAGAGATTACGTGTTTTACATCTCTACACGGTTCTAACCTCTAGGGTTCTAACAGTACATCGATCTATGTTGATACGTCAATTCAGTCATCAATGAGTCCATGGCATTGATCCAAAATGAATACATTGATCAGACATCGCCACATATTGTAATCATACATATCAGTTTATATTGAACAGGACGTCGTAAAAGAAAAAACATTCATGTTTTAATTCGAGCTGGGCGACTCATGACTCACCCGGGGGAATCATCCGGATCCATTAAATAACTCATGAGTCACCAATCTGAGGTCTCCATTTACCCATCCATCGAGTCCTAAATACAGGAAAAAATGTCACGGATGAAAGTGTTTAAATTAAGTCAGGTGTTGTCTTTCTTGCTCTCTCTTTCTTCATTTACCTTCTAGTCATAGTCGCATAGGTACTTTCTCTCTTCCACATGCTCACTTCCCTCCTTCCCCACCCCTCCTTTATTTTTGGGTATTCAATTTACTAAATGTTATGTAGCTGTGGAGCAGAGTTTGACCTCATCTAACCCCTACCTCCACCTCGGTGTCAGAGTGACAAGTTTTGGAGAGTGTTTATTAAGAATATTTAATTTTGTAGAGAGAATTAGAGTTTTTTGGTTTTTTATAAAAAGCATATTTTATATTAATGTCTTTATATTATTGATAATGTCACATGGTGTAACGCTGTCCTTTTTTTGTTCTCGTTTTTGTTCTGTTATATGTACAAATAGTGTTTTTAAAACGGGAACAATGACAATTAGAATTCAGCCTCAGTCCTGAATGACTTCGACTATTTTTTATTCTTCTCCTCGCACTAATAAAATCGCCTTGTGTTCTGCTCTTGGTCTGAGGGTTAATTTTCCGCTAATTCCATTGGGACTCGACTGTGTTCGCCCAGCAGCTGTCGGCGCCGCGTCTCTCAATTTTAGTTTTTCATTTGAAGATGCTCGGCGCTCCTCCAAGGTGATCTATCCATAATTCAGTTTGTTGACAGTCTGGAATTTGCGATGCCTTTTGTCTCCAGCCGCAGGTTCGCTAGTCACTTTTATGCTAATCCAGCTTCGTTGTTTACCTTAATATAGAGGTGGAAATCAACTCTGTGGCTTTCTTTGTCTGACAGCTGAGTCATTTAACGTTTCAGATGGTTTCCTGTTGGTTTGTTAGTTTTCGCATGATCAACTCAAACGGTTTAGCGTTAAATCGATTAGCATAAGGTGTCACATTAGCCGTGTGAGGTTAAAAAGAATGCTAAAGTGTTTCTTTGTTGAAGTTGTGAGGAAATGCTGGTGTTCCGAGAGTTCATGTTTTATATCTTTGCATTATTTTGCTAGTTTTATGGTAATCTGGCTTGGATTTGATCTACAGTATACCTTGAGGAGAAGGCCTAGAATGTAGCATTTTCATTCAACTAGAATCATTTAATGTTTTATGTGACGTTGAGTCAAAACCTTTATGTCTCTTCAAACCTTAAAGTGTTTGTGAAAAACCTGAGTTTCATGTAATTACAAAGTTTTCAAGCAAACTTGTTTTTTTCTGAAGCGTAGCTTTGTCGCTGAGTCACTGCCAGCATGATGAGAGAATTTTCCTGTTCTGAATGTTCATACAGTACATTCTTTCATGGCCGCTTTTGAGATTTTATTTTCTCTTCTGAAGATCATTTCATTTCATCGGTTTCATTTTTGGCAGCTATTTTCCTGAAATGTTATTATTTGCATGCATTTAGCATAACAGTGCTATGCTAGCTAGTCACATGAGCCAAAATGGTGGACGGAGTATATTCTCAGTGCAAATTATTTTACCTCTTTACCTGCTTATATTATGTTTCTCACAGTTCACAGTAACCAAATATAGCATTTATCAAATTGCACAAGGTTTCATGTTAGCCACACTAAGTTTTTTTGTTGCAGACGGTAAAAAAAGTTTGTTCAAAGACTCCATGTTTCATGTTTTACACACTTTACCATTTCTGTCTCTTTTTTTAAACGCTCGATGTTTTGTTGCTGTCCTAAGCTTGTTTTTATGCTAATCTGTCTTAGCATCTAAAAACAGCCAAAAAGGCTCTGAGGGAGAGAAACTTTTTCTCGTTGTCTGTCAGCTCAAACCAATCACATTCTATATGAAGATGACTTGCTTTTTTGAACCTTCAAACATAAAAGCTTTTGGGTTTTGAGAAGTTAAGACAATCAGAGTGATCTAAAAACAGTGGTTGGAGCATTTATTTTATCTCGGTATCCTCAAAAATCCACCCCTGGAATCACAGAATTTACACTTTTCTGAAGGTCCACATTTCATATTTTTCAAACTTTGCCATTTTGATGGTTTTCCATAAACGTTAGCATGCATTTTTAAGTTTTGCTGAGTCACTGTCGAATCTGAGACACCATCTTCTGTTTAATCAGAAGTTCTGTTGATGTCTAAATTAATTCTGGTGAGGTGCAATCTATCTGATGCTAGTCGCCGGTCCAAGCTGGCGAATCAGAACGCCGCTGTCAGATCTGGATAAACTCGCCAAGTGTATCTTGGCAGCTGCTTTGAGACAAGCTTCTGCTCGTTTTGAGTTTGTTTCTCACTGGCCAAATCTAGTAGCCAGGGGTTGCAATTGGAAAGGCAGGGTTTTTTAACGTGTCATGAGATCTTGTAGATCTACGTAGCTCAGAAGCAGCCATGGACAATACAAACCTGCTAAATAAGAAAGTGTGCAATGACTTCAAAAAAGGTGGAAAACGGAAAGATGGAAGAAAAAAAACAACTCCAAAAAGCCACACAGTTTGGTTAATATCTCCCTGCTGAATGCATTAATCTCCTCAATACCGCAAATAGCAGATTGCTGGAGATCTAGTAATCCTATTAAAATTCATAATTAGCAACATTCTCTCTCTCACGGCAGAAAAAAATAATAAGAATGAGCACAATTAATTCCAGAACAATACTCATTATCACTCCGTCTTCAAGTGAGGGAAAGAGTTTTACCTTTGCACATTTTTTTCTGTTGCTATTGTCCTATATCAAGTTTAATCAATTCCGGTCCTGGAGGGTTGGTTTCCTGGAGGCTCTTCCATCCCACCTGATCAGTCGCTTTTATGGTGGTTTCTTCCTGAGACCAGGTGTGAATGTTCTGAAATCCAGTAGGATGGAAAGCCTGCAGGACACTGGCCCTCCTGGACCAGAATTTATTACTCTTGTCCCATATCGTGGTGTACAGAGTGATCAAGGGTCAGTTAGATAAATGACAGGAATCTTTCAAATTTCCAAAATATGGCTTGTTTTGATATACATTTACAAATGCTGAACTTTGATAATTTTGAGATACCAGATTCTTTCTTTGTCTGAAACTTTTCCGCATTCTGCCAAAAAAGTTTGCTTCTGCTGCCTCAGTCATGAAGGCCATATTTGTCTAGGTGTTACTGCCCAGTAGAACATTTCACCACCGCCTGGACCTTCCTGAAGGTCTTTTAGCAGATAAATGATGAATCGGGATGGCTATTTTCCCATGAGCAGTTCTTGCAGAAAGTTTTAGGTTTTCCACACTCAACTTGATCTCCACTGTTCCCAAGGTCAACTGCCATTTCTGATAACATTGCAAAATTCGAGGAAACCTAACTCTACATTTCTTTTACTTTCCACTTTCTCTGGACTGAGCAACGTACAGAGATACAGAACCTGAAACAAAAATGCTCTGATAAAACAAAGCAAAAACACAAGTCTTTAAAGAAAGAAGTTGCAATTTAAAGCCTGTTCAAAAAGCCAAAATCAACTTTCAAACATGAGAATTCGCAGGTTCACGTCAGCAGGAGTGTAAGCTTTACGACTGTGAAGTGACTGAAGGTGTGTTTTGTAGTGGCGTGATGAAATGTGGGGCAGGTAATACGTTCCAGAAAGCTGGGATGTCGGACTTATTCCATTTGACAAAATGACATTGTTGCAAACTGCCTGCCAGAGGCCTAAAATGTTTGTAAGGAAGTCCACTTTTCCTACTTTGATCAGGAAACATCTTGCCATTTTACACAATAATTAAGACAATTACTTATTCACCTCTCTCTTTTTGATTCACTTTGCCCAGAGTCTCTTTGCGGATCCAAATGTGTTTTTTATTTTTACATACTTGTTGAGGGAGCGGGATTAGAGTTGGGTGTGTGTGTGTGTGTGTGTTCTTGTACTTGCTACTTAGTGAGAACCAAAATGAGTTTTTAACCAGCAGAGTGAGGACATTTTTTGGGAAGTGACTTTTTTAGTGGTCCTCACTTCTTTAAACTGCTTTACAAAAAAAAATACTAGTTTATTTGCAAAACTAAAAGTGTAGAAAGATTAGCTTTTGGTTACTGAGGTTATGGAAGTTAATGGAGGTCCTCACTACTATATAAGTACAAGGATGAGTGTGTGTGTGTGTGTATGTGTGAGTTTGCACTGGCCCTTCCTCTAGTGATGTATACGTTGCCTGCTTCCGCTTTGCTTATTGCCTTTGACAGAGCATCTCACCCACACACTGACAGTCTGTCAGAATCTTTCTTTAAAGAGAGTGAGTGTGTGTATAGCCCCCTACCTCCTAAAGCATGTAGTCTGTGTGTGTGTGTGTGTGTGTGTGTGTGTGTGCGGCATCTGGACCTCTGCTCTGTGTATGTGTGTGTATCTCCTTTTTCGCTAAAATGTGTGTGTATGTGTGTGTGACTACAGCGCCTCTTCATCCAGTGTGCCGTGTGTGTGCATGTGTGTGTACTGGTCTGCAAATATTTTTAGTGTGTGTGTGACTAGCTTGACCTCCTTTAATGCATCTACAAGTGTGTGTGCGTGTGGTGCTTCTTCACTGCTCATTGCCCCTCACTTGTATTTAAATTCTTCTCTATATCTCTCCATAGATTTCTCTCTCTCTCTGTGGCCATGTGCTCACCAGGTCAACAGGTCTGGTGGGGTCGTGCTCTGTGTGTGTGTGTGTGTGTGTGTGAGTATTAGCCCAGGAGTGTGTGCTTGAGAGCTGCAGTACTGGATGTGCATAGTCACCGTGGGGACGTGTTGCTGAGAAACTGAAGCTGAGTGGGAGGGAGCAAGGGATGGAGGGAGGGATGGAAAGCTGCTCCTACGTGGGTCAGAGGTGGCTCACCGCTGCCCACTCACACTCCAACGTGGGGTTCGCGAGGGCCTAAACCCTACCCTAGGTATGGCCTCCAGGTCATGATCTATCTATCTATCTATCTATCTATCTAGATCCATTAGATCCATCTATCTATCTATCTATCTATCTATCTATCTA
This sequence comes from Distichodus sexfasciatus, assembly GCA_032718565.1. Lineage (NCBI taxonomy): Eukaryota > Metazoa > Chordata > Actinopteri > Characiformes > Distichodontidae > Distichodus > Distichodus sexfasciatus. Next base: position 148,583 of record JAVGVS010000271.1, read on the forward strand.
TCTATCTATCTATCTATCTAGATCCATTAGATCCATTAGATCCATCTATCTATCTATCTATCTATCTATCTATCTATCTATCTATCTATCTATCTATCTATCTATACATCCTTGCCTTTGCCTATCTGTCTTTTCCTGTCCTTATATATTTTTCTCTCTCTTGCTTTCTTTCTCGATCGTTCTTTCTATCTCTCCCTCTTCTCTAGTTCTGTATATTTCTCCATTCTTCTCTTTTTCCATTTTTCCTCTTTTCTCCCTATATCTCTCTTTCCTTCTATTTTTCTCCCTCTCTTCCTAGTTCTCTGCAGGTCTTGTCGTAATTGTGAGTAAACCCACTCGTAGCTGTTCTCCTTTTTGTTTCTCTAGTCAGCTTTGCTGAGTTTGATGAATTTATTTTTGCCAGACTGAGGCAGATTGTGTCCGTTATGCTTGTCACAAGCCTGAAAACAGATTGGAAGAGAGATGGAAATTTGTGCAACTTTTGTTGTGGTATAATCATTAAATTCGTCAAAAGTCTGCGGCTGTGTAACGGGGGAAAGTTATTAAACACAGTTTATGGGGAATGCTGACCCTGTGTCTATAATCAGTGGCCATTTAATTAACAAAAAAACACTTAACATTTTCATTTTTTCTGTCAGGTCATATTGTAACTCGTCTGAAATTTTCATATTTTACAGTACTGATCACTGGTCAGTTTCTGAACGGTTAACACCGACATGATGTCAGAGTCTCAGATTCAAGAATACGAAAAATATTGAGTATTAAAAGTACTTCTTTGTATTTTTAATAATCGTTTATTAATAATAATTAAATCTCTAAAAACCTGTATGCCCTCACATTTTTCTTTCACAATTCTTCAGTCATTCTCCTTTTTCATTGTTCTTCTCTCACACACCCACAGTCTTCTAAACAAATGATACAAAGTGCATGAAATATTTATTGTCATGCATGTTTTTTCACTTAGAATAAATGAATATTTTATTCTGTTTCAAAGGAAGTTTGAGCACAATTAGGCCTGAAAGACTGACTCCAAGAACAAAGGAGTAGACATGTTTGTTGCGAAATTTCTTTTCTCTTTAAACTCTAAATATTTTAGGATCTAACATCATGTCTCCAATTAAAAGTTACATTTTTAGTAGTTTTTTACTCACTATAAATGTCTTTGAAGATCTTGTTTAATACACATGCACAACATTAAGCTTCATGTTTGCATTTAAGTTTCGTCTTTGAAGGAGGTTCAGACCAACAGGTGAATTTAGTGTGTGTGTGTGTGTGTGTGTGTGTGTGTACAGGTAGTTAATACTGCTTCAACTAATACCTAATATTTAGAACTATAAAATAATATCAGAATTAAAAGTATGAAATATTAGTAATAAATAATAATGATTTTTAATGACATATAAGTAATAAATAAATATTTAAAATTGTCAAATATTTTATATTTATTTTAATATAATAGAAATATAATATTTAATAAAATGTAATAATTAATTTAATTCAAAATTAAATACTATTTTTTAAATTATATTTTATTTTATTTTATTTTTATTGTATTAAATTGCAATATTAATAATAAAATCATTTATTAAATATAGATTTTTTGCAAGCTGCCATTTATATAACACATTATTATTATTATCTCATTAACAAAATATAGGTTATACATGGCTATACAAAGGATTAAAATAAAGTGAAATATGTAAATCCAATGCGAACAAAGTTTTCAAATTTGATAATTATCCACTTTTTAATTATTTATGCTGATAAATTTCTCATTTGACCTGCAGCAAAAAGAACAAGCTCTTTTTGAAGGTTTTAGCTTTTCTTTTTAAAATCTAAATTGACCTCCACTGCATTACATTAATAAGAGATGAAGCACAATGATAAGAGAAAAAACACAAATACTGAGGGAAATCTGCCACAACAATGTTATTTAGTTTAAGAGCAGAGTCTGTGTCTGGAGAGAAAAGACCTTAAAGACTCCTGGAAACCAGCTTAGTGCAGTACTAGAGCACACTTTAGTGTATTAATGCAAATGCTGATATTTACTAATTGTCAGAGTGATTGCAGAAAGGAAATAACGGAAGCTTGAAGAAAGCTTCTGAGGAGAAAAATATGTGTAGAGGGAGACAGATGTGCGTTGAAAGATAAGCAGTGGACACAACTGACCCAGGGGATTGAAGTGTGTGTCTGTATGTGTGTGTGTGTGTGTGTGTACCCTGTTTTATACGCTGTGGGGATCTTTTTGGGTCTTTTTTTTGGGGCTTTGTGGAGACATTTGAGAAGTCCCCATGAGGAAAAAATATTTTATAGAAATGCTGTTTTTATTTTTATGTTTTAAACTAAAATCGGTAAAAAGATGATTACACGAGGCGAAGGTTAGCATTAGGATTAGCTTTGAGAATTATTTACATCTAGTCAATATGGGAGTCTATGAAATGACCCCATAAAGATAGCTGTACAAGTTTGTTTACTTGGTCCTCAGTAAAATGTCAGTAAAACTGTGTGGATGTGTTTTGGCGAGAGTGTGTATGTGTGATTTAATATGTTTTAAGTTTTTAATGTGAAATTTCAGAGATTGAAAATTCAGAATAAGATAATGATTTATAAATAAAGGAAGTTCCATTACTCGTTAAGTTATAGTTTTACTTGATCCTCAGTAAGAAGCCAGTAAATGTGTGTGTGTGTGTGTGTTTCAGCCAAGATATGTGAGTGACCTCATTCCCATAAAATAGGATTATTATTAGCTTTTTTTTTTTTTTGGCTGTAGGCATTTCTACACATAAACAGTTTAATTTCTTTCTAACCTTTGTGTGTGTGTTTTCCTTGTTTCTGCTCCATTGATCTCTTTGGACCCTTTGGAGAACACATTAAAACCCAGGTTCTCTCCCTGGTTCACACTCCAGCAGTGTTTGTGTCTTTGAGAGAGTGTTTGCACTGAAGTGTTTCACTCTATCCACAGATGTCCACATGCAGGTGAATCAGCCCCAACGTGAAAGACTTTCAGGTCACTCGCTTTTATTTTGCATTAAAGCTCTCCAGTCACTGCAGTAAACTGCTTCCTTCCTCAGCTGGAAAAGACCTCAAGTTGGATTTTCACTTTGATTTATATCAAACCCTAGATTCCATTAAGATTTAATATTACAATTCCAATAACAATGCAGTCCAGTCTAGTATGAACATTTCAGTTGTATGTTAATTTGTGTGTCCACACTTAAATAACCAGTTCACTGGCCCTTGAAAAGATTGGCAATTTATAAGAAGGAATATTTCAGATAGTTTTAGTTTTTAGCTCCCTAAGCGAAGTAATGTTGCAAACTAAAAAATTACATTCCCTAAATACCTCTAAATAAAACCAAGTAGCTAATTGGGTTTCAGAAGTCACCTAATTAGATAACAGAGTTCACCTGTGTATAATTTAGTCTCATAAATACACCTGTTCTGTGAAGGCCTTAGTGGTTTGTTAGAGAACATTAGTGAACAATCAGCATCATGAAGACCAAGGAAACCCACCAGGCAGGTCAGGGATAAAGTTGTAGATAAATTAAGTATCTCAAGGAACACTGTTCAATCCATCATCCAGAAATGGAAAAGTATGTGCAAGCAAGAAAGCCATTGTTGACAGAAAGACATAAAGTCCTGCTTTGCAGTTTGCCAGAGCCATGTAGGGACACAGCAAACATGTGGAAGAAGGTGCTCTGGTCAGACGAGACCAAAGTTGAACTTTTGGGCCTAAATGCAAAGCGCTACATGTGGCGGAAAAGTAACACTGCTCATCACCCTGAACACACCCATCCCCAGAAAAGATGGTGGCACGCTGCTGTGAGGAGTTTTCAGCAGGGACAGAGAAGCTGGTCAGAGTTGATGGGAAGATCGATGGAGCTAAATACAGGGCAATCCTGGAAGAAAACCTGTTGGAGGCTGCAAAGGACTTGAGACTGGAAGGAGATTCATCTTCCAGAAGACAGTGACCCTAAACATACAAAAAGAGCGCAATGGGGATGGGTTTAGATCAAAGAATATCTGTAAGACCATGTGTTAGAATGCCCAGTCAAAGTCCAGACCTAAATCCCATTGAGCATCTGTATAGATTCTGAAAATTGCGTTCACAGACGCTCTCCATCCAATCTGGCTGAGCTTCAGCTATTTTGCTATGAAGAATGGGCAAAAATTTCAGACTCTAGATGTGCAAGCTGTAGAGACACACCAAAAGACTTGGTAGTTGTATTGCAGCGAAGGTGGTCAAGCAAATATTGACGTTAGGGGCTGAATACAAATGCACGCCCACGCTTAGATTTCTATTTGTTTAAAATTTTGAAAACCATGGATCATTTTCAGACTAATTTCACAATTATGTGCTACTTTGTGTTGTTCTATCACAGAAATCTCTAATAAAAACATTTAAGTTTATAGTCAGTGTTAAAATGTGTAAAAGTTCAAGAGGTATGAATACTTTTTTTCAAGGCACTGTATAGTCACTAATTAACCTGACAAGGTATATATGCTGAGGACTGGAGGAAACCCAGAGCGCCTGTACAAAACCTGCAAGCGAACTCTACACAGAAAAGACCTATACAACCCGCTCAAACTCCAGGACCTTCGCTACAGAGACAGCAGCGCTTAAACACTGTAATCGCCAGCAAATCAATTGTCTTCTAAAAGAGTGATGGATTTGTCATTAAACAGTCGAGAAACCATATGTTTAATGAATAGTTACATACACAACTGCATTCCAAAAATGTTACATCAAACATCAAATATTTCTACAATTTATATGCATCAAATCTTCACCTGTCATTTATATCCTACTTGGGAATTTCAAATCATTTATCCCAAACCCAGTAATTTCACAACGCTTACAACCTTGATTTAGGTTTTTTGTGCCACTGCTTCTGGCAATGCCACCTGACGCTACCCAGTTATTCCAGTGTGAGTGGGCTTGGCCTTTTTTTTTTTCCCAAATCTAAGCAGAAAATCTTCAACTCTGACCCGCAGAGCCGGGGTCTTTCATTCTGTGCCACGCTCTGTTAAACGAACCCACACTTTTTAAACTGCTTATCAGCAACATTTGACCTATGTGACAGTGGCGATTGCTGATGAGTGGACTTTAGACGGGTCCATTAGCATGCTATTGGTCTATAATTAGCCTCGGTGCCAGAAAATGAAATGATCCGGCTGGAATTATGTGTTGGAGGAAATTACAGTCTATAAAGCCAAGGGGTGTGAGGAGTGTGTGAGTGGTGTGTGGAGCTCTTCTGTTAAAGTAATAATAAGAATCAAAAATATTGAAACCGACAAAACAAAATCATCATTTTGACCATGACAATTATTCGGATTATTTTAGTACACTAATTATAATCCCAATAAGAGTGGAATTCTAACACGACAAAATACATATGAAATATGGTAAAAACCAATGCCAAACATGCTCTAAACAACTGTAAATATAATGCAACATTTTGTAAAAAGGTGTTTAGAAAAAATGCAGACCACAGTAGCATTCCTTCTGCCATTTTCATATTTTTTAGACATATTCTTCAGGATATAATCTTTCTTAGACCTTAGTTTCTGCCATGGCCAAGTTCCTGCCTGGTTTAAAAGTTTAGAAATTACTGGTATAATTTTTTAGCTACCACCCTCAGCTTAATTTTACAGCGCTTCCTCGCAGAATCAGCAGTATTGAATTCTGTGTTGTAACTTATCTTTTTTTCGAGTTAGAGTTTATTTTTTTTTTAAATGATTTCATCATGCTGGCCCTAATGCCTTTTCAGAATTATGAATCAGCCGTCTTCTCTCATCTAGTTTAATTAAGAATCAAAAGAGAACAATGGGTTAGACCTAAAAGTCCATCATGTTGCTCTTGTTCTCAGGTTCTAAAGCAGTCTGGAGAGTAATAAATTACTCCGAGTTACACTCTGAATTCTAATGCCATTTTATTTACATTGCCTTTTTGCCATCATTTATTCTGCAAGACAAGGCCTGATGCATTTAATTAACAGGGCCTCTTTCAGAAGGGCACAGCAAAGGTAGAAAGGTATTTACTCTTGGCATATGGTACAAAGTGACTCTGGTCAATCAGGTCAGGCTGGGTTTACTCAGACACAATCAGATGAAACGTATGAACTGGTCATGGACAACAGCGGTGCAAAGAGTGCAATGATACGCATCTCAACCTTTATAGGATAATTTGATTGTTGCCAGTGATCGCTATGGAAAATGGAAACACCCATGGAGAGCACCAACACCTCGCCTTTTTTTCTTTTCTTTTTTCTTCCTTTTCTTTTTCCACTTCAATTTTTGTTCCTTTGCTGTTTTTTTTGTCACAGATGTAAATTTTTCAATCTATTGAGTAAAATTGGTGTATTTTGTTGTTTGCAGATATCCTATAGACAATTGTCTTTTTGAAAACTGTAATTCCATATTTTGGCCACAAGGGGACACCACTATTAACATTGTCATTCTTTATTTTGGCCACAAGGGAGTTCATTTTCGTTCGTTCATTCAACAAAGTGATAACTGATGGAGGATTGTGATGAAGTCCAACTTTAGTCTATCAGAATCTTATTTTAACTAGTTAAGAGAGCTAATTTGTTTGTAATGTTGTATTGTGATGAAACTTGTTAATCACTCCTACTTATTAGCATCCATTTTATATATACATGAGATATATAGTTAAAAACCATTAAAGCAGCTTGTCAGGATCTTTGTTGCATAATATTTATAATATTTTACCATGAGAATTTCTCTCCAAGATCTCTTTGGTTGCATAACTGTGTGTAACCAAGAGTTTTTTCCTTTAAAATGCTTGACTCATTTTATTGGGGATCTAAAATCCAAAGTTATTTCATCAGATCCAAAGATGACGGATGACAGATGTACCATCTGCCTTCGCAAGTGTTCTGCTTGTTGGTGCAGATTTCTGGCTCTTTCCGGAAGCTTCTGGCTGCTCCACGCTCGCTCGCCGGCTGAATCGCAAGCTGCAGACACGTTTTTTCTAGGCATTCGGAAGGAGAAGTGTTATGCGGTTGGGCGTAGGTGGGGTGAGACTGGGTCATGTGTTGAGGGCAATGAAGCTTTTAAGAGAGAGTTTGGGTTTTAGCTGATGAGCACAACGCACTATTAAATTATTCTAGTTTTCTTCCTGCCTCTCTTCAACTTACTTTCTTTCCTTTCTAAACCTTTTCTTCTTATCTTGAAATTTTGCTCATCATCCTGTAATTTGCTTCTTCTTCTCATCCTTCTTCTCTTTCTCCTCCAGTTTCTTCCTCTTTTCTTCTCCTCCTTCCTTTCTTTCTTCTTCTTCTTCTTCTTCTTCTTCTTCTTCTTCTTCTTCTTCTTCTCATCTTATATCCAGAAACCAATTAATCAGGATATGAACTGCCTCCTCACACCAGCAGTGATTTTGGTCTTTGCAAATGTGTTTATTTGCATATAAAGCTGGAAAGTCAGGTCTTATCTCTTGAGGTCAAAAACATGCTAGGATGACTTTCACTGATAAGTGAACCTTTGAGGCCTGGGGCTAGCTACCAGCTGATCTTCATCTAAACAGAATATTAGACGTCATTTTTTCTGACTCACACTAAAAATGCTCAACTGCACAGGCCAAATAAACTACACTGGGCAAAGGCACAGATGTGATGGTAGCAATCACTCAGCTTTACGGGTCATTTCCTGATTCCTTACCGAGTTTATTTTCTACCGTAATTTGTTACGTGAAGTCATTCCTCCGATGTGCTTGTTCAATTTGGAAATGATATTAAAAAGTGTAGGAAGGTACTACTTTGCAACATATGTTTGAATATCAATAAGGTGAACTGTTAGTTGTTCAACTTTTCACTTTTCAAAGATTTACATGATAAATCTGTTACTACACATTTTTTTAATCCAACACTTCCACTACAGACAGTTTTAATCTATATACCCTAGTGTGTACATATATCACTAAATCACTCTGCATATTCTATTACATAGCAATGGGTGTACCAACTTTTTGTGATACCAGTAGTCAAAACATTCCACCTCCACACGATGAAACAAAACAGAGGATAGGAACATGCACATACGGGCGGCACGGTGGTGCAGTGGTTAGCGCTGTCAGCTTACAGCAAGAAGGTCCTGGTTTTGTGTACCGGGTTGGCCATGGGGCCTTTCTGTGTTGGCGTCGGTTTCCTCTGTGTGCTCTGGTTTCCTCCCACAGTCCAAAAACATGCACTGTAGGTTAATTGCCCACTCTGAATTTGCCCCATAAGGTGTGAATGTGTGTGTGATTATGTGTGTCTGTGTGCCCTGCAATGTGTTGGTGCCTGCCCAGGGTTGGTCCCTGCCTTGCGCCTGTAAGTTCCCGGGATAGACTCCGGTCCCCCCGCGACTCCAGATTGAGGGAACTGAACAGGGACCAATGAAGCAAACATATCCCGAAACTAGGAACTAAGGACTAGAACTAAGTTCAAATGTAACAAATACTTAAGCTAATGAACACATAACTGAACTAATTAATCAATCAGGACATGGGGCAGGACAAAGGGACTTGACAGACATACCATGCTAGACAGACAGGACAGGACAGGGGTGCCCTCCGGTGAGCGGTCGGAGTAAAACCCCAGAGGGAGGCGTGACAGATATAATGTGTAGAACTGAAATTTAAGCTAAATCCAGGGGTGTATAGTACTTGAATTATGTGATTGCGTCATTATTATCTTTATTATCCCACCCACTTTTTCTTGACTCTATTCCTCCTATAGCTTTTGCACTAGAAACACCGTTCCAACTGTAAAATGTGCGACCTATAGTGGTGTATGTTGCTGTCATATATTTGCACTCATTTGCGAGTTCTATCCATTTTTTCTGACCTAAAAAAGCGCTTGGTTTGCGCTATTATTTAGCGGTCTACTTATGTTTGGTGACGGGTTCCTATAGTTTTTTGCGCTTAGAAACGCTTGTTCCAACTCTAAAATCATCTTTCACTTATTACCACTCTGATTTCTTGTACCGCAACTGCTTAGGTTCTTATCTCTTTTCAGATTTGTCATATTTAGGCTCCTGACTTGTACTTTAAACGCATGCAGATCGTTCTCAGCATCCTAAGCATCTGTTAACGTGGCCTCTGGTCTCGCGACCTCTGCATTTGTAGATATCTATTAGCAAGGCGATTACCAGAATGTAATAAAAGGAAGGGGGGGGAGCAAAAAAATCGGTATTCATGAGATTCATAATGCAAATTTTATTGTTGCCACTCAAGTAAATGCATTTTTTCCATATGCGCCGCTGATAATGGAGCCTCAAATTATATGGACTTTCTTTTTCTTGTCCATCCAAATGAACGATTGGATTTGGTGTGTTCATTACCATGCTCCAGGCCGATTCGAAAGCTCAGTTGAATGCAATCTTGAAATACAATACAGCTGGTAATTAGGATTTTTTAATGAGCAGATCTCCACTGTAAACAGGTCCAATAGAGCAGTTCACCAGCAGTTTGGGGCTATTAACAGACTCAAACAATAGCGCCGAGCTCCGTGAAAAAGGCTTTTACGAGCAGCTTGGTTAAACACACTCGCCAGACGGTTTAAAACGCGGAAAAAAACTTCTTTCATTAGGATTTTTTTTTTCTTCAGTTAGAATTTCATGCCAATATTTTTAGCTGTTTGCCAGCAATAAGTCCAAGAAGACTAGTATTATATGAGATGAACAGATTTGTAATTGTCTGGTGAGGGATAAAATATCATATTTTTATGTTTATCTGCACCAAAAGGTTCGGATCTATACTGATCTTACTTCGTTTCAATGTGAAATGTACTGAAATTCTGGAAAATTCAACATTATCAGCATAGGTTCCTCATAATTCCTCCAGCATTTTGCGATCGCAACTTTTAAGGCAAATTCAACCAAGCCCCGCAAATACATTACTACTGTGCAATACTTTCCTTCAGTTTTTGACCAATCATTGTCGTTTCCCACAAAATGTTTAGCCATACGTCAGCGATCTCACTTCCTCGCTACGTTTAAAAGAAAACGGGCAGGACAAAACACAGGAAACGTATGATAAAAACGCGTCACATTTACCTTCAAAAATGACAAAATAATTAAGGGAGACAAATAATAATATTTCTGCAACTTTGACTTGCTCTGGAAACAAAACGCCTAAAAACACCACAACATCAGGCATTTTAGGCTGCAACAATCTCAAAAAAGCCTTGCCAAACGGATCCTGCCTCATTCCTTTACACTCAGACATAACAAGGCTGATTTAAATTTGCTGAAACTATTTTCACTGTTGAATATTGAAAGTCTAGCTTCCTATGTTAAAACACCAGAACAATTTGCTCATGTAAAAAGAAGATTATTATTATTATTATTATTATTATTATTATTATTATTATTATTATTAATTATTATTATTATTATTATTATAACAGCGCCCTGTTAATTTAGCTGACTCACATGTGGCTTCCATCTTAGTTCTTTTCTCTGGATAACTCTTTAATACAGAGAGAGAAGAAAAACATTTAACATGCCCCTCATGACATAAATAAGTGGAGTTAATCATTTTCGATTCTTCCTAAAAATCTCTCTTGAATAGTTATATCATTTTTTTTTTTTTTTTTTTTTTTTTTTTTTTTTTTTTTTTTTTTTTTTTTTTTTTTTTTTTTTTTTTTTTTTTTTTTTTTTTTTTTTTTTTTTTTTTTTTTTTTTTTTTTTTTTTTTTTTTTTTTTTTTTTTTTTTTTTTTTTTTTTTTTTTTTTTTTTTTTTTTTTTTTTTTTTTTTTTTTTTTTTTTTTTTTTTTTTTTTTTTTTTTTTTTTTTTTTTTTTTTTTTTTTTTTTTTTTTTTTTTTTTTTTTTTTTTTTTTTTTTTTTTTTTTTTTTTTTTTTTTTTTTTTTTTTTTTTTTTTTTTTTTTTTTTTTTTTTTTTTTTTTTTTTTTTGTTTGTTAATACAGCGTTGGAGATCGCTACTTCAGATGTGGGTGTGGAAATAAAAGGTGGAGTGGAGATGTGGCGTCTTCTCAGCTCTGACACACTGATTTAAGCTCTTGCAGGGGCTGTTAATTAGCTAATTAGCTGAGTCAGGTGTGTTGGGAGATGAGAAAAGCATGGAATCTGCAGCAGGGCGGAATGCGATTGCAAGGTCTAAGTTGTGTTGTCTTTGAAAGCCAGTGGGGTTTTTTTTTTAAAGACAATGTTGCTAGTAAACAGTGGCGATATTAACATGCTAGACGAGTAAGTGAGGCGTGAAGCACCAGAATATTCTTTGCAGATTCGAGTGCTGTTTGTAACTGCTAGCTTTCCTGTGGAGACATTGATCTTTATACTCTATGCAACCTATAACATCCAAGCAAAAGATAATAGCTATAGTTCAGTTCTACAGTTTGTTTAGTACTGAGGCCAGATGGTTTGATTTTGCTGTCATCTGACCATAAGATCTTTCTCCACTTGGCTTTAGCATCTTCAAGATGCATTCTGACAAAGCTCAAATGAGTCTTAATGTGCAACCTTCCCAGACAATCCACAATCATGGAGCAGTTTTCTTACAAAAACAAAATGTTTGCAGAAAACAAAGTGGTTAACGATAAACAGTGGAGTTTGCCAGAATATGTTGCGACAAGTCTGCCATTATCAGCCACTAGCTGCAAACTTGCTGCAATGTTCTGTCAACAATTAGGCTCAGTCCTCTAGAAGTGGTCCAAAAAGTGGACCAACAGAAAGGGAACCTAGTTCTTTTCTTATGTTCACACTGTGAGTTCATTTGAGGACTCGGTTCTTCTGGTCCACTTCAACTCAGATTGGGCCTCAATCCTTTTTCTGTTCATACTATAAATCTTGGGCTCTCAGACCTTTACTGCTTTGCATTCTGGGTAGCTTTCACTTCAACAACAAAACTGTCGACGCTGAATCGCAGCGCTTTGTGTCTATAAGGAGCAAGTTAAACAAACCGTGCCGCGGACTTAAAGCAAACCGGACTGAGACCACCTCCCGATGTGGTCTCAGTTCGGTTCGTTTCAGAGGGGTCCGAGTTCGGCCGGCGTGTTCACATATACACAAAAAAATGCTGACTAATCGATCTGAGTTCGCTTATGGGCTGAATGACCAAGTGTGGAAACATCCTTACAATTGCCACTAGGTTGCAAACGTATTTGATAATGATTTGCCAAACAAATTGCAGTAGTAGCAAACTTGTAGTAAACTTTTGATGACAAATTTGACAGGTGCATATGTTTTCCACAGAGTTTGCTAGAAGTCCACCACAAGTTTGCCACAAGCCTAATTTGCCTGTGAAAATATGACCATGCTGCAAATTTGCGGCAACATCGCCAAAGGTGAATGACAGCTGTTTGTCAGAAGCCTAAAATTTTTGCAAGGGTTAAACATAATAAACAAAATTGTTTATCTTGGCTATTGGCCTCTTGGTAACCTCTCTGCCCATTTTGTACCTCGCTCGTCCATCAAATTTGGAGGGACGGCCATATCCGAAGGGTCTTAGTAGTATTATGGACATTACCGCGCTCCTAGGGATTTATAAAGCAATTTATAAATATATATTTATAATTTATAAAGAATATTTTTGTGTTCAGTTCCTGGCTTGCCACTCATCATCAATATCTTGCTTTTGGTGGCACTACTAAGCAAGGGTTTTCTCCAGGAATACCTGTTTTTAAGCTTAACTAATCACACTGATTGCAGCTGATCACAGGTGGAAGCTTTATTAAGCAGTAGTGTGCAATGAAAACGGTGATTGATTACACCTGATTGAGTTTTAAGTCTCATTTACGGGGCAGTGATACTTTATTAATGTCAGTGTCTTGTTTTTGCTACTATATTTTTCACTTGAATGTTATAGGTTGCATTTAGCAAAATAACGCTGGAATAACTTTCTTTTCAGGCTGTAAAGCAACAAAATGGGAATATTTTGAAGGGGGTGATTCTATTTTGTATCCACTTTGTGTTGGCAGTTGATAATGAAAATAATAGAAGTGGTTGCTTTAACAGGGCCAAGATAAAAGCCTCCTCCATATTTTTACAATTTTTAGTTCATGGGAGAGGACAAATTCTACTCAATTTTCAGTGTTCTGAGATAACGCTTATTTGACATGAGTTTTTAGGTAAGAAGAAATGAAGAGCACTAACACAAATTTTATTGAATGTGTGTTAATGCATTAGACTTTAAATCATTGGTCAAATTCATTGTAATTATTTGACGAAAATGTTCACAAATGCGCACTACAATAACACTACTAAGTATAACATCTCAACTTCTGCTCAATTATTATTCTATTTCAGGGACTGTTTTAAGTTTTATTTTAAGCTTTACTTTTTGAGTTCAGTGCTAAACCGCCTTCCGAGTGACATTTAGACTTTTTGCTTCACATTCCAATATGTGTATGTGTGTGCAGCAGTGCAATCTCACACTTTTACGGAGATTTGTATGGTATTTGCTTATGCTTATTAAGAATGATCAAGACATGCCATCTTTCGAATTTACATGACAGAGAGATCTGTTATCAAAAAGAACGAACTTGTCCTGACGTTTAAGAACACATCACGAATCCGACAGACTTTTCTTAGGTACAGTTTGAAGACAAAATTGAAGAAAACACTTGGTGAATGAGACTCAGTGTGTCCCTGGATAAATCAGTCTGCTTCCTTCAGTTGTTTAGTAGCTCATTTGTCTACACACACACTACTTTAACTTTCAGGTACAGTGTGTGTCATAAACATTATCAATTGCGAATGAATTGGCTTTCTCAGAGAGACACTAGCTCATCGCGGTGGGGGAAGCAGTAACTGGCGCCGGTGCTCTAATCCCCTGGAGAAGTCAGAATGATTTTTTCTTGGAGCTGCTGGCCTGTTAGCAAGCATCACAGCCCACACCACATGTTCCACTCCTCCGCTGAGTCTGATGCACTCGACACCGGGCGGTAAGCAGATCCACTTGCTCCAAGACTAGCTAAAACTAGCCAGGAAACCTTAGAGTCAAGAATAGGTCTTGAACCCATAGCATTTGTGACCTGTGAAAAGCTGCTATCATTACTCTTTAAGTAGCGTAGAAAAGTTTCGGTGGAAAGTGCAACAACGTATCGCTTTTATTTGAAAGTTGTATGATTATATAGTGTTATGTTCCTAACTTATAACAGCTGTATTTGAAGTTAGGCTTGGAAGTGGAGAAAGGGAGAGAGAAAGTAAAAGGAGGGAAGGAGTCAGAGGAAAAAGCAGTAGGAGGGGAAGAATGAAGGGAAGAAAGAGTGAAGGGGAAGAGTAAGAGAGAGAGAGAAAATGAATAGGGACTGAAAGAGAAGAGGATGAGGAGGTGAAGGGAGAAGGGAAAGGTGAGAAAGGTGGAGGAGAAACTGTTGAAGGTGGGAAAGAGGATGGCGGAAAGGTGGTGGGTGGGCTTTAGTGGGGATGGGTGGGGTTTACTGGACAGGGTTTTTGTGGAGGGGGAGGTTGTGGGGTAATGACTGGTAGGGTATAGTGCAGGGGTGGGAGTGGTGGGCGACACCTAGTGGAGTGAGTGTTTGTGGTGGGGTTATGATGGGGAATGTTAGGGAAAGTGGGTGGTGGGTGGGTGTGGGCTGTTGTGGGAGGCAGGGGTGGTTGGCAGGGTTTAGTACAGGAGTGGGTGGGGTTTAGTGTAATGAGTGGTGATGGGGGTTTAAGTGGAGTGGTGGAGGTGGACAGGGTTTTTGTGGAGGGGGAGGTTGTGGGGTAATGACTGGCAGGGTATAGTGCAGGGGTGGGAGTGGTGGGCGACACCTAGTGGAGTGAGTGTTTGTGGGTGGGGTTAAGTGATGGGGAGGCGGGGCAGTGGTTGGCAGGGTTTAGTGCGGGGTTTAGTGTAGTGAGTGGTGATGGGGTGGGGTTTAGTGGAGTGAGCGGTGGTGGGCGGGATTAAGTGAAAGTGGGTGGTGGGGATTAGTGGAGTGAGTGGTGTGGGCCTGGTGTTGTGAAAGTGGGTTGTGGGAAGGTTTAGTGTAGTGAGTGGTGGTGGGTGGGACTTAGTGGAGTAAATGGTGGTGGTGGTGGTGGGCGGGGTTAAGTGATGGGGCAGTA
The DNA here is from genome assembly GCA_032718565.1 of Distichodus sexfasciatus. Lineage (NCBI taxonomy): Eukaryota > Metazoa > Chordata > Actinopteri > Characiformes > Distichodontidae > Distichodus > Distichodus sexfasciatus. Next base: position 163,624 of record JAVGVS010000271.1, read on the forward strand.
TTGAGAAAGTGGGTGCTGGGTGGGGTTTAGTGTTGTTGGTTGATGAGAGGCTGGTGTAATGTGCTCCTGCTGTGAGGAGACTCTGCAGGGGGTCTGAGCTTCTGATTGCTCCTCTTTCATCAGCCTAGCAACAGCCCCAACAACCACAAACAAGCACAGCAGCCCCTGTCATTTAAGGTCAACACACACACACACACACACACGCACTGAGGGATGGGTCGACTCAAAGACGAAACAGACTGTTCCGATGTTTTGCCGTCATTGGTGCTTTTTAAAGTAATTATTATTTTTAAGTGCCATTATTATAGTAATCAAAATAACATAATTGCCTCTCAAAGTAATAACAGTAATTAAAATAAAAGTTTTAACAGTAATTATTGTTTTTAAGTTTTATTATAGTAATTTGAAGTGATAAGAATTAGTTTTATCATACTTTTATCATTCAGATCAATCAAAAACGTCTCAGAAAAAGCTGTGTTCCAACATTCAGGCGCTAGTTAATTGAACAGTTTATTACTGAAACACATCCAAATTGGTGCCAAATCGAATGTGGAGATTCTGCATGGTGCTGGACCTGGAGAGGCGCGATTTGAGAATAAGAAGAGATCTGCTTGTTCTCTTAACGAGAATGAAAAGAACAGAACAATTAACGTGACGGAAATGTATTGGAGCTGCACATTAATTACACGAGCCTCTTGTTTTAATCTGGACTCCATTAAAGCTGGAGACGAGAGACAGAAGCAAGGGAGCGTGGTTGTGACGGACGGAGAACCTTAACCGGTACCGTCGTCATCGTCGACAGTGAAGGAAGAGGCCACCGGGACTTTCTGTCAAACGTCCTGAGTTATTGAGTACATTTGACGGTGTCAGGCCGGAGCGATCGTGCAGTCCGTCTCTTTTCATGTTGATGTTTCTTTATTCCACCAGGTGCCAGAGCTTCTTTTTAGGGGTCTACGTCAGGGTCTACGTCAACTATATTTAAACAGGAGCTTGGCTGTAATTTGGCTGCACTTAGCTACTTTTAATCCCAAGTAGATTGAAGGTTGAAAAGCTACCATTTAAAAAGTACCTTCTCCAACACTGCTGTCCAGTTGGCAGACTTTTTACTAGTCTCATTTTTGGACTGATTGGCTAATTGGCCCGGTGCGCCATTTATCACGCCAGGCTAATAGGCGAGAAATGAAATCCACGGCAGCTGTGCGGATGGAAACGAGTATCAAAATAACAGCGGAATGGCAACCAAGGAAGAGAGGTGAGAGAACGAAGGAAGGAGAGAGAGGGAAGGGGAAAAAGTGAGAGAAATGGCAGAAGAGACAGTTGAAGAGAGACATGTAAGAAGAAAGGAAGAGAAGAGGGCGAGTATGGAGTATGGAGAGAGGGTGAGAGAAAATGATGTGACAAATGGAGGGAACGGTAAATGAGAAAGAAGAGGAAGAGAGAGGGCAGAGGAGCAAGGGAAGGGGGAGAGAAGTGAGGGAGATATACAGTAGTGAAAGACTAACATACTAGAAGGGACAGGCAGAGAAAGAAGGAAAGAGTGAGAGGGAAAGGTGGAAGGTGAAGGACAGAACAAGAAAGACAGAGAGATGTGGGAGAGGTGATAAAGCGACCAAAGGGAGAGATGAAGGATGAGAGACATAAAGGAGGAGCAGAGGGAGAGTATGGGAGAGAGAGAGAAAGACAGGAAAAGACAGAAGTGAAGAGAAAGACTGGGAAATGATTGAAAGAGTAAGGTGAAAGAGAGAGAGAGAGAGAGAGAGAGAGAGAGAGAGATAAAAAAGACAAAGAGGAATAGAGAGAGAGAACCTGAAAACGAAGTTTTAAAAAGCGAGACAGGTGTGAAAGAAGGGAAAGAGAAGTGAGAAGCAAGAGAGTGAGTGAAGGAGAGACGATTGAAAGAGCGAGTGAGAGAGAAGGAAAAGGTAGAGAAGAGAAAGAGAGAGAGAATGGTGTGAAAGAGGAAGACAAAGGAAAAATTAAATGAGTGAGGGAAAGAGGAGACAAAGAGAGAGAAAAAAAAGATAGAGATGAAAAGAGACAAAAAGGAGGTGACGAGGGTTAAAAGGGAGCGACGGCGAGAGACAAAAAAACCGGGCGAGATATTGACAAAGAGAGGAGGAGAAGAAGGGATTGAGGGATAACGAGAAAGGGATGAAGAAAGACATAAAAGAGAAGAGAGAGGCAGCAAGAGTGATGAAAGATTTCTTTTAGTCCACCACTCGAACCCTCAGCTAGTGCTCACTCTGCCAGCGTTGCCCTAATCAGCCGGTTGGCACGGCAATGCCGTTCCCGCTAACCCAAAACCCGCTAGCAGCCGCGGTGCTAATTTCGCTAGCTGTGGCGGAACCCGGGAGGCTGGCGCAGCGAAACAGCTTGCTGGCTAATTACCGCCTCATTATTGTTCTAGTCGTTGCTTTGTCAGCTCAGCGGTTGAGCGCGACCTCGTCCTCTGCTGTGCCCTCTTCGTCATCGTCATCCTCACCCCATGTGGCCCCTGCTGCAAACTAAACCTGCTAAGAATGCTAAAGTCGCGGTAGTGACGTCTTACGCTAAACGCTAAAGTTAATGTGTGACTAGAATGCCACTGTGCAGCTTTTTTAAACGTGAGAAGAAGCAATAAATTACACTTATTTGATTACATAGCACGAACGCAACTCAAAGTGCTTTACAGAGAGTGCCCATGAGTTCCCGGGATAGGCTCCGTTCCCCCCGCAACCCCAGTTGGGATTGAGCGGTTTACTTGGATTCAGGCCTTTACTTTAATACTTTGTATCACAACAATTACAATACATTTTGTAAAGTAAATATAAAAAATAGAAATATAAAATTTAACAAATATATAAAATATATACAAATATAAAAGAGGAAATAAACAAGTCCTGTGGCACATGAAGTTATTTAGTCTTTGCGAGGAACAGTCTTTGCGTTGGTTTGACATAATGATGTCACACGGAATTGGAGTATGTCTTTTTATTTTTTTTAATTTTAAAATAACTTGCCCATGCGTATAAAGTTATGAGTATTAAAAAACAAGATTTGTGGCACATAACGGACAGTCTTTTTTGCTGCACAGTTGATTTTACATCACCCACTGAAGCGCATAATAGGAACACTAAACTAACTTAACGGAATCATGGGATATATTCGGTACTCCAGGACGTCAACCGAACCCCATGTAAATGCAGTAGCAACGTTTTCTCAATAGCGCTCATCTGGATTCTGGCAGAAATTGGTGCCAGGAAAATGTTGCTTGCAGCATTTATTTGACACCATCCGAACGCGCAGTAGACCAAACGCAGGCCACGAATGCCAGAGTGGACGCTCTGATTCACTCCAACGAGCAGAAGAACGGTCGGCGTTTACTCCGCGTTCACCTAACGCTACGTACGGCAGAAAAACACTTGATTCTGACGTCCATGTGGAATAGGCCTAAATTGCACAAAAATAACCACTAAGAAGAAAAATAATGTCTACTTTCGTAGTGCTTGAAGGCGGTATCTTGCTTATGTGTACCTCAGTGGCATCTTTACCAGTCTGGGACATGAACCTGCAACCCTCCGATCACAGGGCCAACTTCCTGTCACGCTAGTGACTGTCCCTTCTAGATCGAGTCAAACGTATCATGGTTTACAAAAGCAGTTTGGGCCATTAATATTGAAATGACTGTAAAATCTGTTGATTTGTGTTACTAGAAAAAGATTTGTATGACTAGAAATCAGGACAAAAATGGAGGCGACACTGCAATGTGAGCCCTGATCTTTGAACTCTATCGTCTCTTACGCAAAAACCTTAAAAGTGCCAGACCTGATCAGAGGCATTATAAACAGGTTAGAACGCAAACATAATGATGATTCCAAACTAACAATGTCTTTTGAAATTGGACTCCGACTTCCAATGCACAAACGATGTTTGCAAAAGAAATGCGTGGTATCCGGCTTCATGCCGAGTGTAATCTCTCGCTTCCTGGGGCTCGAGGTCTGATCTGTTTGCTCGCTCCTCTGTTGTCAGACATTTTTGTTCACTATTGTATTTGTTTGTCCTGTTGCGATCAAACCAGATATTAAAGATGCTAACCGCCAGAAACCCGCGATCGCGTTTCCTGTCGCGCACCACCGTTATCAGACACGGCTGACTCCCTGTCATTTTCTTATCTGCTCTCTAATCTCGTATTACATCAGCCCCATGCTCACTCTTCGGACATGGCATGGTTGTGAGGGAATGCTTTTCTTTGCAGGAGAAACTGAGCTGAGTTAAGAAACTCGGGGTCCAAGCACCTGACATGTAGCAAAAATGCAACACTGGTTCTGAAACAGGCTTCATTCAGTCTTCTTACGTTTTTGTCTTAAGGGAAAGAAGAAAACTCAATAAGCAATAAGCGTGCCCAAACACGCATTGCAATAAAAGCATTCGTAAATCCGGTTCTTATTTTAGAATGAGTCTCGAGTCTCTCAAAAATATTGGTGAATGTTGGAATTGTTATAAAAATGGCTTAATTGGGTTTTAAGAAAAAAAGATTTTAATTTACCAATATTTTCTTATATCTTTTTCCTACATTTTTCTGTAAGAAAGTTAAGAAATGTTTAATACAAATGTACTGTTTTAAAACGACTGCCTTTTTAAAAGATGACTTTTTGATGTTAGTATGTAATATATTGAATTGTTTCATGTCCAAAAGCTAAATATAGCAAAAATGGGGCTTGGTATTATAGTATTTTAGCCAATATTTTGCTCAACGTTCATACACTGCATAGATTGTGTAGATTATTTGTATTATGGAATGGAACATGGATGAAACTTTGACTCAAAAACATGCATACATACGTTTTAAAACTTGACAAAATCTATTCTGGGAATGTGCATTAATATGCAGGCAGTACATCCCTGGTTTTGCAGAATCACTTTTCATATTGTTATACAGTTTTCATTTTTCTCTTACTAGTTAATGAAATCAGGTCTTTTTTGCTGGCTCGACCCAAAAAACTGCAACGTTCAGATGCTAGACTCACATAGGAATTATTTTAACAAATCAGTAGGTGTCACCTGCCTGCTAATTCACCACCATTTCAAGCATTTGAATATTTCATTGCTGTTTAATAATTCATAGATTATATGCATTTATTCAATTTGGTGCTCAGCCAGTATGATGCCTCAGTGCTGTACATGGTCTCAGATTTCCAGCTGAGTTTGATGAAATGATCAAAAACACAGTTGGCAGTGAGCGAGAAAGCTGACAACTGCAGTACAAAATAATCACGACTGAATTTGTTTGTGTATGGGGTAGGCCTGGGTAATGGATTTATTTTTTCATACAGCAATAAAAAGTTATGTTTATAAGAAAACAGAATAGAAAAAAACGTCTTGTGATGGATTCCTTTCGTGGCAAATTTTGGCTAGGACATGGAGGAAATATATCAGTATTCTCCTAGAAGTGCTTCAATGGAAATTTTCATTCAGATTTTCTGATTCTGATTCGAAATCCAGATTTATATTTTATAAGGCAATAAAAAGGACATTTATTCACTAAAAGCTGTCAGCACCCGGAGAGCAGTGCTTGGGGACGGTACTTTGCTCATGAGTACCTCAGTGGTAACTTTACTGGTCAGGGATTAGAATCGGCGACCTTCTGATCACGGTGCAAACACCCAACCGTTGGATGGATGTATGGATGGATAGAGGCTGATTTTATGTTTTACATGTATTAGAATGCAGGTAGAAATAATGCCTTCCTGGATAGACGGATGGATGGATGGATGGATGGATAGATAGATAGATCAATTTAACTTGGATGTATAATTTAGCTAATGCTGTCTACAATGTGGATCCCCCTCCTCTAACATGTTGTTTTTTATTTTTCCTCCTTACATCACCCCATTTTGGAAAACTGTTGAAACATTTCTGGACCTTCTCCAGTAGGGAAATTGGTCAGTGTTTTTTCAAGCACATCAGACTGATTTGAAGTAAAAACATTTTGGGGAGAACACAGTGGGGGCTAAAGGAGCAAGAAATGTAAAAATGTTGAGGCAAAAAAAGGAGCAACTTCGGATCCAGAATGGTAAATAAAAGCTTTGTGTTTGTGTTGCTGTACAAGTTGATGCGAGACTAAGCCAGAGAGCTTGGGTGGAATTGTGCAGTCATTTTCACTGCTGCTGTTGTACTTTTTATTTTATTATTTTTTTCCTGAAGCTGTCTTGATTAGTTGTCAGTCAATTTTTAGTGTTGACTACTCGTGCCAGGTTTGTACAGACACCGTTCTTCCTTTCGGAGGTTGCTATTCCCTTAGTCAAGTTCTGACCACTTACTACAAGCCTATACAAAGCCCTTGTTTGTGGTCTGCGATTACAATTCGGAACACTGCATGACTTGACAGACTTGTTTAAGGCAGGATTGTGGCAGTTGTGATTGTGGACAAACAGGGCACACATCTCTCCAAAGCTTGAGTCCAAACTGTCACTTAATTTGACTGGATTTTTCAATCGATCATAAATTTAAACATGAACAAAGACTCTCTGAATCACTGCCAAGCCTAAGAGGACTCATGCAATCTATTTGCAGCGATTAAGGGTTGATTTTTTTGGGAATCAAACAGCACTACTGAAAAGAAACAAATTAGGAATCAAGACTTGAGCCCTTCTAAATGTTTCTTGATTGACCAAAAAATTGGTTGTGTTGACAGAGTCCACTCTCTTATTTCTGAATGAATGCCTTGCCTTTAAAGCATGGGTGGGCAGTTTGGGTCCTTGAGGTTTTGCATCCCACTAGATTTAAGAACATTCAGCCTGGTCTCAGGTCGATAACCACCAGAAGAGACTAGAGCGGGGCGATTCACCACTCACCCGGATCCATTAAATAGTTCACAAATCTGAAGTCTTAATTAACCCGAATCCATTGAGTCCTAACTACAGCATAACTAAATTTCAAAAGTTATAGACCTCTAGACAAATAGAACTTAAACAGGATAAATTAAAGAACCCAAAAAGGAGACAGAGAGAGAAAATGGCTTTGGTGTTGTCTAGTTTGACAGTAATATATAAGATGAACTACTATTTACAACAATGTTACTATGGTTAATACAGTAACTTCTTAACTATATAATTCAACAATGTAAGTGAAATCAAACTGCAATAAAAAAAAAACATTAAAAGAACATTAGAATTTTACAAATTACAAATTGTATTAGTGCTATGACCCCCAAATAGATAAAACATTATAATACATTTTGTTTATAGCCTGCTTCTCACACATTTCAGTGTCACCAAGTATTTTTAAAGCATGTAGTTGTATCGTTTTCTGTTTCCATCTCTTTCTTTGGACCGACATCTACATCATTTTCAGCAGTGCATGCCACAGCCGCAGTACTTTTTCCATCTTTGTTTACGCGACTTGGGCCATCTGTCTGAATCACTGTCTCTTCCTTGTTTGATTAGGGTATATATAGAACACTGAATTCAGCACGTAGCTGTCATTTGTAACTTACACGCAATGGATCCAAGTGTGTCGATTTGTCTTCAAACTCCACTTAGCCAGATCGTTCAAAACGCCACAATATTGCATCTTGGCCCCACTGGAACATTAGCCGCTTGCTGAGATTATGGAGGCAAAGAGAGTATAAAAATGGTTTTATCAGCCAGACCTGAACTGAAGTTGCTCTTTTTAATAACATAGAAGAGACATAAAACACACAATCATACTGATAATAAAGTAAGACAGATTGTGAACTATGCTGTTGTATACATAGATATGGAAACTAAACATTTGTTGCAGGACACAAGGCTTCCTGAACTTTATTCTTAAATTCAGCTTTTAATTTAAGCACCATAAAGACAGCTACAGCCCAGAAGGCGTAAGGGCCTGTGTCCACCAAACTAAAAGCAGCATCAGGCACTTCCGCGCTCATTCCTATTTTATGTAAACATTGTAACTTGCTCCTTTAAGATTGGTAGTGTAGCTGACATAAGAGATCATCTTCACAATTCCCCTTCTCCAGCCCTTCCTCGATTTTGATTGGCTTGCAAGAGAGAAGTGACAGCAATGTTCTAATAGTTGAACTGATTTCAACTTGAAGCGTTCTGAGCGCTGCGGTAAAAAAAAAAAAAAAACATCTCCACTGAAGTCTTTTTCCAACTGAAGGTGCTTAACTAGCATTTGAAGTAAATACATGTGATTTACAGAAAGGTGCCAAGAATCTGTTACATTCACACCATTAATGCTGCATTGTTTCTTTAAAAAATCAACTCCTGCAATCGATTCCCAACAACTAGGTGTTGATTCAAAATTTTTGGACTGAAAAGGAATAAACTAGGTACAAATGCTTAAGTAGTAAAAAAGGTCAAAAAATAAAGACAGACCAAAGTGAGTAACAAAGACACTTTTCTCATTTCTCAATGAATGCCTTTCATCTTTTTGACCAACAGCAGGTCGTGAGAGATTGATCACATTTGATTTGGATGCATTTTTTAATTTGAGGCTGTAGATGTTTCTCGTGACCCCAGTGGAGAAAGTGGCCTCGCCACCTCTAGGTTCCTTCTTGTTATAAGTAAACTGTCATTTTTTATTCATTGTGTTTCTTCAGAAAGTTTTGATGTGGTCATTTTTGCTATTTTTAGAAACAAATGTTTCATCTAAAGCTTTCCCTCCAGTATTTACTAACAAATTTTGGCAAAAGACCCCATTTTGACATGGATATTTAAAGCAACGTTTAATTTAATGCCATGGACCCCCATTTGGATTCCAAATAAATTCTGGTTTTCTTTTTTTAACCTTGGTTAGAGAATGTTGAGGAAAATTCTGATATGGGGAACATTCCCAAACCTCCAAACAACCACACTCAGTTGTGGCTGAACAGCATCCCATTCAACCTGGTCAATGTTTGTTGAGAAATCTGGATAGTCACAATTGTTGGCACTGCTTAAGCAAAGACCTGGTTTTATTTTCACACTTCAAGAGCTAAAACTATACCCACCCCGATATAGACGACCCTCAAACGACGACGAGTGGATTCTCAATTGGAATGCCACAGGGAGGGATGAGGGACGAGGGACGGCGGACGAACGCCGGCTCAGACAGTGGAGTCAGTCAAGCAGATGATTGAGGTTGGTGTCAGAGCCCCGGGGCTGTTAGCGCCATCTCACTCTCTTGTAAAGCACTGCGTCCTCGGCTCAACGCCACCCTCTCCCATCTTTCCGTGCCTTGGATGCCCTGGAAAGTTGCATGTATCACGCTAATTAGCGAGGCCACCACACCGTGTAATTGCCCTTTCTTTTAATGAAGACTGTCCCGGATACGGGATTGTCGGCACTTTGCTTCACCCTGGGGCAGAGCTAAATTGCATGTTTACTGGTAGCTTGTGAAGTAGATAAATGACATTTTGAAACAGCGAGAAACTGTTATTTCCGCACAATCGATGTGTTACTGTTTGTCGTGCAAAACCTTTTTTCTTGGATTTTGGATCCAAAATTAAGAAAGCCACAGTTCAAAATTGAGTCTTGAAATCAATTGGCAATAAATAAAACAGGAAATGAGTAGGTTTTCAAAATGCGGAAGTGGATCTGCACTACTACAAAGCAATAAAGTAGATCGAAAGAGCTACTCAGGTACCCTGAAAACACATTTCATAGTAAGATTTCAACTGTCTGCCAAATTGAACTTTGTCACTATACAGTGGCGCACTGTTAAATTTGCATTCAAGGCATTTACCAGATACTCTTTTCCAGAGCGACTTCCATTTCCTAATTATAGGAACAGTGTCCCTAGAGCAACTTGAGGTTAAAGTTCTTGCTCTGGACTACTGTTGTGTCCACTAAGTCAGTAACACTGGACCACTTTGAGCTACTTCAGGTATGCAGGGTTTTAGATCAGCTTGTCAAACCTAAATTTGAGTACTCTTCAGCAAATCAGCCCTCTAATGCATTGTGCACTCAGTTCTTGTTTTGCTTCTTAACGGCAAAAACACTCAGTTGTGGCCAAACAACATCCTGCTCGACCTTTGTTGGGAAATCATAGATGGACACAGCTTTAGCACTACTTATGCAGAGACCTTCTCCCTTTTTTCTTTGACTAGATGGTGTTCCATATTCCTAGCTTGACTCCTAGACTGTCCAATCAGCACACAGTAGTAACTTAACACTTCTATGAAACCCAGATCCCTTTAATTGAAAGCTAATTTTCAAATCCTGTCCTATCTCAAAGTGTCTTCCCTGACATGGACCCAGTGGTCACTTTCCTGCGTTAGTATAGAGCTTAATTTCATTCATTCATTCATTCATTATCCGTACCACTTAATCCTAACTGGGGTCGCAGGGGGGCCGGGGGCCAGGGGCCTATCCCGGGAACTGTGGGCACAAGGTGGGGACCAACCCCGGGCAGGCGCCAACACACCAGAGTACACACACTCATACAATCACACTCGCTTTCACATCTTACAGGGCCAGAACTCCACACGGCAAGGCCTTACGGCCTAGAGCTTAATTTGAATCTACAATTTCTTGAGCTGTAGATGAGTATCCTTCCTCTAGAGCTCCATCCTGTTACTTAGCTTAAATAGCAAGGCAAAAGTAAACAGAAGGGCTCGGTGCCTTGTGCTTGGCAATTGAAAACCAAACGCAGAAGTCCATTTTGCTCTCTTGTAAAGCACTGCGATCTTGGCTCAAAACACATCTCCCATCTTTTCATGCCTTGGATGCCATCGGATACGGTCACATGTACTGTGGTAATTAGCAAGGCCATCACAGCATGTAATTGGCCTTTATTATAAAGACTCAGTCGCTTCACCTCGGGGTAGATCCTTGTTTCTTGATACTTCTCTGCGCCTACTGATATCTCCCTCGTACTCTCACTAAATTCACACAAAAGGGTAAAACAGCATTCAGTCCATCCTCTCCACTTTTGTTTTCTTAGTCTTTCTCTCTCACACACTTTCTCCAAGCAGTTAAACTGGCAGCGGTAGCAGATCACACCAGTAAAGTTAATGGAGAGTTCATTTTGGAATGGTTAAGCAGGACGACTGTGCCACATGTCTGCGTGGTGCAGCCAACAGTCTGCTGACACACACACACATGCACACACACACACACACACTAAGAAAGACAGCCAGACAACTCAAAGTCAATCTGTTCCTCTACAGAAAGCCGCAGTTGACATCACACTTGTGGGAGCTGGAAGTAAGTCACTTTTTAGACGCACTCGATTAAACTTCCAGATTCTTTAAGTTACAGTTATTACTCATTCACTTGCTTCTTAGTTTTTACTTGATTGGAATATGTGCTGTGATGGCCTTGCTTGATGCCATTGCTGTCTTTTATCAGACGTTCTTATCCTGAGAAACTCACATTGCCAAATTTCAGTGAAAGTCTCCCAGGAACAACTTGTGCATAAAGGTTCTTATCAGAGGCCCATCAGTGGCTTACTGTACTTCTGGAATTTGAACCACCAATGGATTGATCACCAATACAAGATTGCAGTTACTCAGACCACTGGACCACCACTGCTCTGGTAGGAATAAAAGACGGCTTCATCTTTGTCATTTGATCGGTCTTTTGAGGTGAGGGTATTGCTCTAGCGGTAGGATATTTGCCTATGAGCCAAGAGACCATAGGTCCATAGGTTAAATCCAGCTCTATCCTACTGCCAGAACTCCTATGACTTGGCCCCTGAGCAAGACCCTTAACCCACAAGTTGCTCCAGGGAAAGCAGCCCCCTGTAATTAGAAAATGGAAGAAACTCTGGATAAGAGTATCTGATAAACGGCACACGTGTAAATGTAGAAATGGCGAAACCACCAGAACTGGATCCTTTGTTCATGATGTCAGTTGGTGTCACAAACAAAAGAGACTTGTGTTGCACTTATGTTCTGCAATTCCTGAGAGTGTGGTAATAATATGCAACGGACAAAAACTTGAAGATCACGATAGCCTCTGTGTTGCATAGTAAATGTGCCACTGCTGTTTACATTTGCAACATTTAGTGAAAGTTAGCCATTATTTCATTATGAACACAGCACAGCACAGAGCGCACCACAATGAAATGTGACTTCTGCAGTTGACGCATCCATGAAGGAACACTGAGTAGCTGACATGGGCAGCACCTGGGGATCAGTGCTTGGGGACGGTAGCTTGCTCATGAGTACCGGTCTGGAATTTGATCACATTTAACTGACACTCAGGGAACCTGTTCTTCATGCTTGTAGACCTAGCCTTGAATCAACAGCTGCAGTTCAGGTGAGTTACTGCCAATTAAATAACTTCTCTTTCCAAACCCTGATGCAGTCAAACATTAGTATCCATACAGTCATCAAGAAGGCATATTTGAACGCTATTAGGTAAGTGCCAAAAGTACTTTGTGTTTAGAAAAGAGTTGGGTTTGTTTTCAGGGTTGGGTTTGTTCTTGGGTTGATCTTCAGACAACATCTGTAAAGAGCAAAGGAGTTCTGAGACTGAGAGAAATTTAATTCCAACACTGAGGAGCCAGGATTAAAGAACCTTAATGCAAGTCTTCCTCTTATTTTGAATAGCGGTGGGTCATGCTGAGTAGCACTTGATGCTGTGAGAGGACTTAAGTGACACAAGACTTGATGGGACCAATAAGTAAGATTTAATGGTGGAGTTGTGCAATAAATGTGTCAATTACAATGTTGAGTATGGTACAATTGTGTTTTTGTTTGCCCATGAAAATGCGCCATTAGTTGTCTCCTCATTCAATACCCTTGTGCGTTGCTTGGTGCTGACAAAACAATGACGGTCAAATGCGATTTGTAGGCAAAACTTGCTTTCTTGTTTACTTGCTTTCATGTGAATTTTCCACACATGAACCCTTTTATGTTTTGTTTTTAACGTGAATAGACAATTTGGAGCACTTTTTTTTAGCAACCGTTCTGAGCACAATCCATTCATGTCTGCACCCAGCTCACGACTTAAGTCCGTTTGGGTTTCAAAGCGGCGTTCTGCATAGCTTAAGAGGCAGAAAGTCTATAATGAAGTGCTTTAATATTGATTTTTAAATTTGTCTTTCTCCTTGTGTTCCCTTTCATGGTGGGGGAGAGAAGAAGAAATATAAAATAAAACACCCAGCTAGCTTTGATATGCATACAGAAAAAAGAGAAAGAAAGAAAACGCGGGCATCTGGGAGACGTGAGAGAAGAACAAAACAGTGATGGAATTGCCTTGGCTTTTCAAAGACCCCGTCTCGCAAGTTCTCCTCTCGTCTGGAAAAGTCAACAAAGTGCTAAAAGTCGATGCGACTTTTTCATCTTTGTGCCCACCCGGCTGAGGGGACAAGGGGCGTTTCTCCAAGGGCCGGCCCGGGTTTGACCGGGCAGTAGGGGTGGAATTTGGGGTGGGGCAGATTTATATGGCCACTTTGGAGTGTTTACAAAAAGAACAAGGGCTTCTGGGACGGGAGAGGAGGGCGGCTAGATTGCTTTGGCACGCTGAGACGCGACGCCTCAGTTGGGCCAAATAAATTCCGCCAGTGTTAAGCCGGCGCTGCATGTATTCCTGTGATAAGCTGATCATAAATGGAGGGATTTATGATAGCGTATTAAGCAGCCGAATTTGTTCGTTCAGCTATTATTTAGGATATAAAAGAGAGAGAGGAAGGGAGAGGGAGAGGAAGAGGGAGGGAGGGAGAAACAGAGAGAAAAAGAGAGAGAGAGGGAGAGAGAGAGAGAGAGAGAGAGAGAGAGAGAGAGAAGGCCGTTTTTAAGAATAACAGCAGCAGCAGGATGTAGGATTTGACAAGGCGGGGATGGAAATGGCGTCGGTTTATTTGACGCTCTTTGAATTTTCCGGGCTAAAACCGGCTGAAAGTTATCGCCGTCTGGGAAGAAAGAAGGGACCTCAAACGATTCAGATTACAGATTTTTTCTTTTTTTGTTAGCAGACAGACAAGTGATGTAATGGTATTCGCGTATCGCCACCTAGGGATTACGTCAGAATTATCTGACTGCGCGCACACACACACACACACACACACACACACACGCCCTTCTGTTCACTGACTTACCGAGGTGACTGGCTGCTTTTGGCTTTGGTATTGTATTAAATTATTCAAGTTCTCTCTCTCCATCTGTGTGTGTGTATATGCATGTGTATGTTTATTTAATAATAAATTAAAGATGAAATATTTTGTAATTATGTATGTGCCATTTGCCAGTAGCTAATACTCCTTATGAAGGTGCTATGAAGTCTCAATGTGAATGAAAGAAGAGAAACGCTGTTCCTGGATCAGTTTGCTTTGACTTAATGTTATGACTTTCAGTCAAGGCATACTGTTCCAGGAACAGTGTTCGTTCACTTAGACATCATATTTATTGAATGAGTGAAGGTTGTTCCAAAATAGCAGTGTTTGGAGATGGTATCTTGCTACCTCAGTGGCACCTTTTCTGGTCTGGGACTTGAACTGGTGATTCACACTCTCCAATCACAGAGCCAACTCCCTGACCACTGAGCCAAGATCCAGAATGCTGGTAAAACAGATTTCCTCTCGTCAGCTGAAAACAGAACCAGTTACCGATATACAGAATAACGCAAGCCTGGCTGGATGTGGTGGCGGCGTTTAAAAAAAGCGCAGGAACAGAAACAACCAAGCATGAGCGCAATGTTGACCGCACAGGGAATTCCGGATCAGACTGGCTCTCAAAAGAACGGGGAAACAGGTGGATTAACTAAACGATAATGAGAACATAAATTAAACAACTAATGAAAGGACAAACTGAACAGGGTCACGTGACAAACACAGGTGTAAGTGCTAACAAGGGGGAAGTGAAACAAATGAGGAGGAAAAGTAAAAGTGCAAACCCAGCTCAGGACACCGGTGGCCTGGACTGTTGAATGCGAAGCAGATATGACAGTCTGTAGTTGGCTAGCAATTTTGTGGATTAATTTTACCATGTTTCAAAAAAGGGAACATTCCCTTAACTTTATTTCTATCTCTCCCACACATGCTTTTCCTTGACGCTTAACGCCAGCACTCATTCCTCGAGCTAGTTACTCTCTTGAAATTAACGGCAATCATTTCACCGAAAATTACGTTTTTTACATAACGAGATAATGGGCTTGAGGGTGATAAGCCATTATAGTTGCTATTGTTGTGTAAAAAAAGAAAGAAAAAAAAAAGAGGAGGGACTTTACTGGACCGGCATGTTAGACGTAGCGGTGGATGTAATTATTGTTGCTTTGTGTCTAAGCGAGTTAAAGTGGCGGGATTAACTCGGCTAATATGACGGACTGAAGTCTCTTTCCTTTTTGCCTAATTGACAAAAGAGTCCCTCCGAGGTCCCCACGCACTGACTTCCTCAGCTTTGATGCCGCCTCGTTAGTGGAATATTCCTGATCCTTTTTCATTTGAGAACGGTTGGCAACCTGAGATGATCGTTCGCTTAAGTTGGGGAAACGTCTCAAGATTGTCCTTGTTTGCTTGGCCTTATGGGCTGTATATTTATACAAAAACAGTCCTGCAATGGGCATCTCATTAAAAACGGCTTCAGATCTGTATGTAAGCCTCAATACTTTTTATTTCCTCCTATTTTTTCATCTAAGGAATCATTGAATTTGGTCAATGACGGACTGCTTTTTGACAGGCAGAATGTACACCTCGGAGTGAAAGCTCACCCCTGAAGATCTACAAAATATAGCCGTATTGATCGCCTCGACCTAATCTTAGCGCTTGCTAGTGTGAAAATTCAAAGATAGCCTTTATTTCATGGCAGTGATGCAACGCACATGGTAGCAAACATACCGTGACTTTTTGATGGTCAGTCATTCTCTTGCTATTTCTGTTTTGGGCTGGTTTTCTTCATCTTACAAGAAACAGGCAACCAACAGTAATGGACTTGAGCCCTTACTTTTACAAAAAATTTTGTATTCTGGCAAACAGATGTTGCCGCAACTTTATACATGTATATATATTTATATATTTATATATATATATATAT